>CM069432.1:85152202-85357428 GCA_035610365.1 Aquatica leii
TCGTGAAGTAAAACTGTACGACTAAACCCTAATAACAATACAAGTAATAAGAAAAAAATTAACTGACGTAGTCAAGTTAATCACAAAAAAAAATCCTGACATCCAAGCACCAATATACTTATAAGTAACCTAAATCAATTACTACTATCAAGTCAAACCGCAGTGCGAAGAGAGAGGAAAAAAAAATTACAAGGTAGCGAAGTAATTCAGACGTCAAGTCTAGTAGCAATAACTACGTGCACAAAGCAGAGTAACTCGAACCCACGGGAGACTAAGGGAAAATAAAAGAATCAATAAATCTAGAAAAATGGTGATCGCACACACGAAATCAGGGGAAAGTCAATAATCTAAACTACCTATTCCTGCTAGTAATTCTATACTAATTAGAGAAAAAAAAATCTAAACAGCAGAAAGAATTATAACGAATGGGAAATTCGAAAAAAAAGAATCGAAAAGTCGGGTTGCCAATTTATTACACACTAAGTCTGTGAGAAATTCAACAGTATAAGTTAATCCTACGCTAATCACAATTAAAGAAAATAGCTAAAAGCAATGTAGTGAAATGAGAAATTCGATATGAGATAATCAAGGCCCCAAACAGTTGGGCTCGCCAATTTGTTACAAGTTTTGGTGGTTTTACGAACCTGCACGGCCAACTCTCAACAGTCGGAGAGGGGGTAGGTCTTCTAGAAATATATATATAAGATAATTAAGGGCGCCAGAGCCTGTCCAAAGTCACGTCTGCCTGCTCACAACAGACCAGGATGCTTGTAACACGATGTTAGATTCGTAATCCCTCTACTCAGCTGTTCGAGTATTCAGAAGCAGTTAGTTAATACGATAGCCATAGGAAACAGGTATATTGTCATAAAAGAATATTTAACCAACATAACAGTTTTAATGTAGAATCATTGAGGTTTATCACAGAAGATTATAGCTAGTAAATACAAAGAAAATGCCAGTAGTATAGGCAACACACCGTACATAAGTAAACTACCATAAGAATCTCTAGTGAAGAATAGTTTGTAGTAAATAACGTTTACATAAATTAGTATAATAGTATTACTGACAATCCAATACAGACATAAGACCGAACTACGCTAATGTTAACTTATCCTAACACAGCGTATAAACTTAATATTGCATCAACGTTTATCAATCGGTATTACACAGCATGTACAACTTGGCATGAGTAAAATTTATTACTTAATTAGTAAACAACGATAGTGATAATTATAGAATTAATAACAAAAGTCTCGTGAGTGACCCGTTTGACCACGTAAATAAAACAAATAAGATCACTTACCAATCAATACAGGTGTCTCCTTCGGTGTGAAGAAACGTACGTTCCCCCGACACACACAACCTGCAAACAATTTGAATCGCAAACCGTGTCAAGCTAATGTCTCACGAAAGCACATCTATAACAATTATTAATTAATATACAAACCAACATAAAGAATATAAACCGGTTGTTATATGCTGTGGTACCCCTTTTTTCGTTGAGTTAATTAATTATAACCACGTCTTATCAAGAAAAGTTAGTATCGTCCCATATAAATATGTGTCGAGGTTCATCCCTCCGGAAAGTGATATCGAATACAGAACAGCGCTGGAACACAAATAGGTGGTGAACACGACCACGGCGTATCAGTCACGTGTAATTTAAGTATGCCCAAGATGCTTCCTTAAGGCCCCAATGGTGCGGCTTGCAGTCGCCTTCTGTTATCGTTCGAGTCCGGCAAAGTGATGCCTTAGTTAAAAATAGTAACGATATCCATTTATCGAGAATCTGACGGTTTAACATGAAGGTACGCAAAATGGCTGTCAAAAAGGAAAACGAATTACACACGAGTTTATATTAAAAGATGACTTTAGCTCACCCTGTAACGTCTTAACGAAATTAAGAAATTAAATAATTATAAATGGTTTTCCATTATTTCCCCGATGGTAACGGATAATATTAATCTTCGCTAATTACAGGCCATCACATATTCCACATGTCACGACTTTCTACCAAATGACATCTCATGCGCAAAGCACAGTTAGCGCGTGTCAAAACTCGAATCTAATTTCACGTCGAAAATCCATAGGCGCACCTAACGAAGATTTCAACCGCAACAACAAAGGCGTACGTAATGAAAATTACCGTAACATATTTCTTTCGACAAAGGGTAAAAACACCTAATTTACAAAATCAACAAACATTTACAAAATAACAGAAATATGTAGATTTTATTATACTTTATAAATTTTCGTGACAAATTTTAAAGAAGTAATTGCTACATAAATTTAGGTCTTTACCTTCTATAACCTGTACCTGTATCGAGTTACATTTAGGAGGTGCAGTAAGCTCTGTTCAGTAACGTCACGGCAGTTTTATTCTATACAACGCTGCCTTTACAATTTTATTTTAGTTGTCAATTGCTATATAATCTCAAGTTTCAATTGGTAATGTTATACATAGAACTAAAAATGTAGTAATGATAACTTTTTTGAAAAAAAAAATCCCATCCTACAAACTCATTTTATAAACACGTAAAGTCAGGTCTGTCTATTTTACATATCTATAAGTTGACGTACCAAGACCGCAACAATTACGATCCAGTGTCTTGTTAAATTAATATTATTTAAAAACGACTATGTGATGTGACGTCTAATATACTCTCAGCATCTGTAAACTCAAAAAATTTAATCTAAAACCTGAGTATTAGTAGGTTAATGACATTTTTGTCGATTGCAACATAGTGTTCGTGAATTTAACAATTTTGTATGCCATTTGAACTATATCAAAATATTTGTTTCATAATAGAATTAGAGGCAGGCGTTAAAAGTTTTAGTTACACAAAATCAATTACAGCAAAAAAAGTATTTTACGAGTCTCAGTCTCAACTCTCTGTCTCTCTCAGCAATAAAAAATCTATTAAACTATTGTTTAACCATGTATAATTACAATGTATTCACTGATGATACAAATTCGAGCTTAACATACAGGGTGTAACTGATATAACGCTACGAGGATTTCAAACAGATTTGCTTTATGAATATGTGGTCTAACATTTCAAATTGTTTTTGAGAAATTTTCATTAATATAATAAACAAGTACGGATGTGTTTCGTTATATGATTAATAAAATGGACATGCTTTAAAAAAATGCAAGCTTAGAAAATGACTACTGGAACAAAGTTCAGTGTCAAGGCTGTCTGTACTAACAAGTTCCTTATCGTTTGATAAGGTTGTAAAAAATACAAAGTATCAAATTAGAATCATAATCTGCAGTATCTTATTTAATTTAACTTAAAATGAAATCATGCAAATGTCATTACTCGTTATTAAAATTACATTGTCTACACCAGGTATTATTTTTCTATAACGCGTGTTTTTGTGTGAGTGCAATAAAACCTGTACCGTTATCAAAACAACCGTTATCATTATCAGATACGCTTGGTACGTGCTGTCTACAATTAAAGTATCTTGACCTGTCACACGCTACTTGTATTCGGGTTCAATCAAGGACGTACTTGAAAATTGACATTGAATTTTCTCAAAAACTACCAAGAAGAGAACATATGTTTATGATACAAATATGCTTCAAATCATGCCAGTTAATGGGTGATTATTTATACTGTGGTAGTAAGCTGTAACACATGCAAAGTACGTGTTCCAAGGCTATAAACTACTTTTTTGTGCTGCCAACATCGCCAGCGTCAATATTCGTTCGTTAGTGTGGTTACGTAATGAACGAAAAAAGCTCTAGGGTGGCAAAATGAAAACCAGGAATCTACATAAAAGTAAGTGTTCAAAGTCAATTAATATATTAGAACGAGTATACGACAAGTGGAAAAAACACTTTAAAAATCTTGAAATTCAGTTAGAATTGAAGAAAAACGATGTTAAAGTTAATGTCAAATTTGACAGATTTAATAATAAATGTAGTAAGTACCAACATATTTCTGTAGATTTTTTTTTATTTTTTCAAAAAAGAATGTAATTTTATAAAAGGCAACACAAAAAATAATGTACATTACTCTCGTGGAAAGAATCATAGCATAACTCACTCACATGCAACGCTCGGCCGTGCGGCCTCGCGTCGCGTTAACGTTCGTTATGCTTTTTCTTACTTTCGACTCTTGTTACGTAAACTACTATTGGGAAAAGAGCAAGAGAAAAGTTGAAGAAGCTAGGAAAAGCCTAAAAACCAAACCAAGTTTGTATTCACAAACATCAAGCTAAGTCAAGCTTTTATTTTTTTAAAAAATTTTTTTGTTTTAAACCCAAGCCTAACTTTTACGTTTTAAGCCAAGCTACTTGGCTTAGTGAATATCTAAACAAAAATTATTTTGCAGTTTATAAGGTAAATCAAAACACAATTTAATATGGAAACTATACGATGACATGCCCACAGATAAGTAAAACTGATAATGTCGTAAAAAAATGAATTAATGAATATTTAACAAAAGTAATATAAAAAATAGAATGAAAATTATCGACAATTTTAGTTTTAAAAACAGTAATAATTTAGTTGTTTTTTCAATTTGTAATACCCAGAGACCTGGACCGGGCACAAAAACTTTGGAAGAGCATTGAATATGTAAGTTTTAAATAATAAATATATTTCTGTGCTAGGAAAAAAATAGCTGGTATCTTTTTAATACGACTCCAGCAAGAACAAATAACAGATTCGAATTTTTTAGACGCGTGAGATTACAACTTACGCTACTCATCTGAAAATAATACGTTGGTACTGAAGCAAAAAAGTTTTTGTTATTGCAACCATGTCACGGTTCAAAACTAACGTCGTTTAACTATTGAACTTGTTGGACATGGTGTAAGAACCGTATAAGGAATAACTTTTCAGAATACGGTGTACTTTACTATGGAATACGTTAACTTTGCTAGTTAATTCTCTAGTGCTACTTCAGAGCCGATCTTCTACAATTTGCAATACCTGCACATACATTAGAGAAAAAAAAATTTTTAATTTTTGATTTCATTGAAAATATTTATTTTTTTATTTCTTCTTCAACTGCTAGTACACGAGGTGGTCTTTCTCGTTCACGACCTTTGTAGGTAGGACTAACACCTCCAATCTCACACGCACGTCAAAATAAAGTTTCATGAAAGCAATTTACACAAATAATTTAGCAACTGAAGAAATCGAAGCAGAAATAAAGCACCATGTTGAACTGAATTCTAACAAAGCTAAATTTGGTTTTTATACTTCTTACACTGCACAATTTCTTTTGTATATTTAGTTGAAGTCTTGTTTTAGTTGCAACAAGATAATCATAATCGAGCACAAAAAGTACATTTTGTTAAGTTAAGTCAGTGTCAAAACGAAGAAATAAAGATTGATAATTATTTATTTATTGTAATTATTTTATTAACGATTTATTTTGTAGATGTTTGAAAATTAAAAACAATCAACATAATACGTTTTTAAATACAGAGCTCTCCGCATAGTTAAAGTCAACACCCAATCTCCACTCCGCAGTCAGGACCGGCCTGTAAACTTTAATTGCATATATCTCGAAAATCGGCCTCTTGAAACCAAATCTTAAAAAAAAAAAATTATGTCACAAAGAAACTATACTCTGAGTTTGTAGTTTCTCAGAAACAAACGTGGAATGAGTTATATTTCTTGTCATACCTATAGTAGACACTAATCTTTTTCTAACTTCTGTACACTTCTGTTAAGTTGTATAAATAATTTTTAAGTTATTTATTTAAGTAGTTGCATTACTGGAACCGAAAAAAACCGAAAAGTACCAAAAAAAACAAGAACCGGACCGTTTCTGTCTATACGAACCTAAACCGGAACCGAAACCGTTAAAAAACTTTAAGTTAAACGAAAACCGTACCGAAACCGTCATTACGTTTCAGTCCAGGTTCCTGTGAATAAAAGTACACTTTGAAACTTCAGAAGAAAACAGAAAATATAAATTACAAAAATTGCAATATATAGCAGTAAAATAGATGCAAATTTATTGTGTGTCTTTAATACATTTTTTGTATTTCAGATATGGCAGTGTCACAAAATGTTACTTTGTGCAATCGAAATATATAAAGATGTTGCAAGAACAACATAAAGCGAAAGAAGCATGAAAAACGTGCCATTGTTACACTTGTTTTAGAATATACCATTCTACAACAGTTCAAACTCATATTTCTTTCTAAACAATTAAAAACTTTTTTATTGTTTTGTTTAAAAACTTGATTTTTTTTCTAATTATCGTGCACATTCAAATTTAAGTTGCATCTTAATCAGATCTATAATACACTATTGTTTTTTTGCTTTGCAATTTATTATTATACAAATTTATCATAATGTTTTTTTAAATGTTTGCTTTTATAGTTTAGTTTTTTTATACAGCATAATTCAATGTTCTCTGCTGTTATTTGTGATCAGTAATTTAAACAAATGATAACATGCACTATTTGTTTTCCATATTTTATTTAAACGGTATATTGATTGATTTTACAGTATGTCTTATCACTAACTAAGTGGAACTACATCCTCAGAAGCGCTTCCTCCTGTTACTCTAACTTTACATGCACATCAATCTTAAATTTAAACACTTAGATTAAATTAGACTTATTCAAGATTATATTTGTACGTAGCAAAACAAATTTAAGATGCAAGAAATGGTACGAGGTCAATTTTTATAATTAATATAGTAATAGAAAATTGAATTTTCTTATCTTATAATTATAGTAGGTAAATGTTTGTTGGTCTTGTTTATTGAAAAAATATTTTAAATGTATAAGTGCGTTGTTCTTGTTTTGTTAAAAAATCTTTTAAATGTATCTACAATATGTTAATCAGTTAACCAATATTCTTTTATAAGCTAGTAACACATAGTTAAAATAATATAAAAATTATTTTAAACAACATTATTCAAACGTAGTTATTTACGGATAAATAGAAATAAAAAAAAACGTTATTATTACGTTAAATATCATACATTTTCAATTTAAAGTTTACGATCTGGTTGCGTAACATACATCGTAAAAAATATTATTACCCCATATGTGGAAAACGCATATTTTTTAAATATACCAATATGAACTCGCCGGAAAATAAATGTAGATAATTAGTATTCATTTACAATACAATTTTTACTGTTCAGTTTCTCATATTCGTCACAATATATATTATTTTAATATTACTGCATTATGTAATTTAGAAAACGAATTATTCAAAGTTAATTATGATACTGCACCATTTATAATACGTACATATAAGTTTGAATGCCATAACCGAATACATCATATAAAAACCGTAAATTTCACAAACGTAAATATGTTTAAAATAAACGTCGGAGCTAATAGATTATTCATTTGTATATTAGTCTGATGATATTTCAATTTAGATGTAATAAAATAGCATTGTTAATACAATATTATGAATGTAATTTGAAGAATCGCTCATAATTGTTATAAGCTTTTTTCATCTCATCAAAATAAATAAGTTAAGAACATTATATATCAAAAAAAAAAAAAAAATGTTCAACAATTGAAATAAATTCAAATAATGACCTAAGGTTTCCCACGAATCACGATTGTTTACTCGAATTTTTATTTTTAGCAAGTCATCGAACGGACATATAATAACTTCATCTTAACATACCAAAAGAGCATGAAGAAAATTAGTTCCATCTTTACTACGACTTGCTGTCTGTTTTATGTAAGGTAATTAAGAATATGCCTTTCTCTCTTGGAAATATTTTATTTAGGATAGAGTTTGATGTTGGATTGAACACGATGGTCACGATTCACTGCACGTCATTTCAAAAATTATAGTGTATCTATAATTTCAAACTGCAATGCTTTTTGCTGTGTTGCCTTGTGGTCTTTTTGATTTTATGATACATTTCGAATGTTCATTTCCATAATAAAGTTATTAACTTAGCAGTTTGCATTACGGTAATCATTGCATTTGCTTTTAATGAGATTCTATTTTTAGATTAACTAAAATTTGTATTGAGAAGTATATGTGCTCATTTTGATAATGCTATGTAATATAAAATTATGAAATATAATCACAAATTAAAATTATTAAATTTGTTGAATATAAAAGAACGCTTTCCCACGCGTTTATCGACATATTACAAAAAGTATTATGAAATCAAAGTAATGTTATGTATGCAGTCATTAATTGCTAATGGTATTATATCGTTAATAAAACAATGTTGCTTTAATTTTTTTAATTTTACATTAAAAACTGTGATTTATTATTATATGTGGTATATTACTATATTTATTAGATTAACAAGGTTTCAATAAAATTAAACTAAGAGTCAAATTTATATTACTGAACACATCATTTTTATCTTACACTACTTTAGTTCACATTAATGACTAATTTTAATTTTAGTTTTTAAACCATTTTGTTTGTCTGTGTCCGTTATGTATTTCGATTTTAACTATAATTATTTCAATAATTAATTTATGTAATAAATGTTTAAATGTTATAAGAAAGGTTTTGTAACAATATTCTATTTGGATAATAGATAGAAACTTTACTAGTGATTAAAAACGTTTAATTTGTATACGACACAACGGATTATCACGGAAAAAGTGTAATTCTTGTAAAACGTTTTAAAAACGGAATCTGTAACTTACATTAATAGGCATTTTATTATTCTATAACGAAACAAATTAATCAGATTCTAACATAGCAAATATAATTTCTAAGTAACTTATAAACTTCAGCACAGATTTCGTTATCAAGAGTTTGCTGTTTCTTGATTTCACGATTTTTATTGTTTTATAATACTCAAACCAGCAATAAAAGATTACATAATTACACGGTATCATCGTTTGACGTTAAAAAAAATCATGTCAAATAAGTATTTCAAACTTTTTTCTGTTACTTCACAGTTGAACAATTAACCTATATATCAGTTGCATAGAATAAAACACATTATAGTAGAAAATAGTAGATGACACACTTTTTTGTAATTTAAACAATTTTAGTTAAACGTATCTACTATATAATGCTATACAAAATAATTTTTATTCTAGTCGATACTAAATAGTGTGTTTGTTACTTTTATAAAAAAATTATAGGTAACGTTGAAACTTATCTGTTACAATTAAACTCAAAATTTTAAATAAGAAATAATTAAAAACAAAAGTTCTTTTAAGCACAAACAAACTTCATAAAAACAAATAAAACCAATTTGTCTTAACGTATAGAAGCTTTTATACAATAATAAAAAAATTTTATTGCATATAAATATGTTATTATCATTATTATAAGAAATTATTTTTATTGTGAAAAGGAACAGAATATGAAAGTTTCAATCTGCAAATTAATAGAAAATGTAGGAAATGGTGATGAATTTGGGCTTTCATGGGAAGAAAATGCACACGATGATCTACTATTAGCAAAAGTTCCGTACTCTTTCGTCCACAAGCCTTCTAAAAATGGTGAATCCTATAATACTTCTTCTTAATCGATTGTCCCTTAAATTATAATAATATAGATTGTCAACGAAGTAGCCTGTGACAATATGAGTGATGCTGTTATCTTAGATTCAAACTCTACGAACTAGTCGCGGCACAGACGCAGTTGAAAATAATTTCATCAAAAATTTTAATAACGAAAAAAAAACAGTTTACCTTCAGCTAGTAGTACAAGCCCAGTTAATGAGGTTATTAACTTGAATAATTCTACAAGAAATAGAAAGAAAAGACAAAATGTTTTTAAAAAAATTTGAGAAAAAACGGAAGTTTATTTTGGGAAAAAAAAAGACTAACGCGACTTGGAATTATGAATTAAGAAAAAAACAAAGGCAGTTGAGACCAGCATGCGATTGTAAACCTTTATGAAAAACTAAATTCCTCCAATGCAAGTCTTTACCAGATACAGATAAAAGCAAAATTTTTAAAACAACAAAAAGTGTATATAAATATGCTTGCAAAGAAAAAAATTACCGAAAGAGAGAAAAACGGAAAACAAGGTTACAAATCAAGAAGAATTCTCATGGACATATTTTTTGAAAAATTGAAAACACGTTTTACAAGAAGTTTTTAGGGATTTGCGAAAAATGGAGTCGCACTGTTGTCGATCAAGAACCTCTAAATTATATTTGGAGCCTAAATAAGCTTCTAAATCAGAATTGTACAAACTCTATAAATCTTATTGCGAGAATTGAAAAACTAGATGCCTGAGTATTGCGTCCTTTTCATATGTATTTGTCACTTTTCAAACCAAAAAACGACAAATGTGATGTTTCTGTAAGTTATGGTTCAAAAAATATATATGAAGAAGTTTATGTTTTTCATGAAATAAAGAAGAATGAGGCAAAAGAAGCAAAAGCTAATAACAAAAGTTCTGCCAATAGAGTTTTCTGTATGGACATGTAGGCGGTACTCCTTTGCCCAAAGTTTAATACGTCTACACTTTATTTCAAGATAAAACTTGTGGTACATAATTTTACCATATTTGACATGAAAATACACAAAGGGTATTGTTTCGTATAGTATGAAGCGGTTAGAGGAGTCACTGCCGATAACTATGCATCAATAATTTGCTCTTTTATTACAAAGTACGTTACAGAGGACTTAAATGAAAATGAAAACATTATTTTTTTCAACGACGGATGTACTTCACAAACCGAAATGTTACCCTATTTAATGCTCTTAGAAATTTCTAGATTCACCACAAAGTACCAATCAAACAAAACTTTTTGGAAAAAAGCCATACTTGGATTGAAATTGAAAAATATAAACATAAATGTTCTAGCTGACTATGTAAATATATTTCTTAAATTTCGACAAAATCCCAGTTCATTTGTAGTAAAATACTTAACATTCGATTTCTTAAAAAAATTCAATTTTCTTAAATTTTTTACGTCTATGAGTGCCTTAAAATATGACAAAAAAGGTCACGTGTTTTATAAAATAAACACTCGGATCCCTACCTTCTTTTGGAGCAGAGACAAAATACAATGAATAACATAATAAAGAAAATTCTTTAGATTATAATTCATTTCCAAATTTGTATTCCAAGCCCCTTTCTATCACAAAAGAACATTTGCAAAAATTAAAGGAATGTATTCTACCGGGTTTTCATAGTTTTTATAACTTGGCCTATCATTAAATGGGAAAGTTTTTTTTAGTATTAAGTTTAATCAATATCATTAAGTTTATGTTCAGCTTTTTTAACAATGTTATGTTGTTTTATGTTCTTTATTTAACAATTTGAAATTTTTTAAATTTTTGAATCAAGAATATTATTTTGCGTTAATCCCGTTTTTGTTATACTAATATAGTAAGAAGAGAATGTCAAAAGTGAAAAGGCAAAAGTCGTAAGAACACTAATACATAAAAAAATAGTTTTTCATTACTGCCTATTTACACTAATAATATACTAAATAAGTCCCACCATTAATGTACACCACAAAACTTTTACTATGAATTTTACGCGTTTTAAGTTTTAATAGCCTCCTGTAAAATTAGTGAAAATGGACATACGACGTTTGCGAATTAAGGTAACGACATCTTTTTTACAGAACGATTAATGCCATTACCGTTGAAAGTGCAAATACTCAGAGACATGAAGAAAACTATTAATTGTCAAATTCTGTCGTTTTTTAAGAGTAATAAATTTATACAGAAGCTTTTTTAAAATGCCGAAAAAACATGGAGGCAAAACAAGCATCCGATTCATGTAAAAAAGATCAAAGAAACGCATCCGTCAGATGAAACACCTGTTACATTCCAAAATTAACACAAAGTCACTGCCTGCAATGTATTAACATAAACGGGGGTTGTGCCACTAGCTCAATGGAGACGGGGTGAGTTTTATTTAAAAGTTTCGTGATCGAAATGGATTGACTTGTCGAAAACACAAAATCGATAAATAATAATGTCGAAATCAAAGGGCGCCAGGAAGGGGGTAAAGCTTAATGGACTAATGACCCTTGCCAACCATAAGTCCGCTTCTGTAGTATGCACCCCCAATGGACTTACCTTAGAGGGTGCATTTGCTAAAATCTAAAATAAACTAATAAAGTTACACACGCGGAGGCCGACGGAATTAAAAGCTCTTTACAATTTAATAATTTAACATTTATTTGAACAAAATAAAACAAAATGAATAAAATAATAAAATAAAATAATTGAATTGAAATTGACAAAATTAATCACACAAAACAGTAGCAAAATAATAAAAATTACGTGAATGCACGTTTGATCAAAACCAAAATTTAAAGTTAATGGCACAAAATACACAAACAAAATAATAAAATACACAATACAGAATTTTAAAGAAATAAACAGCACAAATTAATCAATCTATAAACCTCTATGATCACGGCCGTGTGTCGATATAATTTAAAAACAAAATGAAATAAACTTATAAACTAATTTATATACATATAATTTGAATCGATAATTCGGTCCCGTTTAATAAATTTTTAAACTTGGGATAAAACAGTACCGTAAAATACGATCATTAATTAGTTACATTAACGATAACTTCGAAACACTTGTAATTTTTAATTGAAAATTCAAAGCTTTTAACACTTAATCGCGTAAACGTAAATTTCACATATCAATAGATGGTGCAAAATAAATACCTTGATTTACTCGGAAGACGGGCTTTTGGTTAGCGTAGGCCAGCAGAACGTCCAGGACCTCGATAGGGTACCAAATCCAGATGAATAAATTTACCAACGGAAGAATTATTATTGATCCGCCTCCAAGGCGAAAGATATGAGATTGCGAAACAAACTCACGCACAAAATTCACTTAACGAAACATGCGATATTAATTAGGAAAACAGTGATCTCCATGAACCGTAATTACGAAAAAGGAAAGTTTTATTTTCCACTCAAGCATCACTGTACCATTTTCACTTACTTCCGCGGTAACTATTATCAAAGGTGAATTATCACCTGCGTGAACTACATTCTGACATCTGCCAATCAACTAACTTCGGACTCGTACCTCATTTACCAAAATCACATCTATATATCAACTTTTGTCGACTGCCCTTTCCACAAAGGCTGCGTTCGAAATCTCAATCACCAAAATATTCTCGCGAAGCAGTGCAATAAAGAGGCAAACAGCACTTATTACGTCATAGTCATATTATTAGGACACAGCGTTTCGCTTGTACGTGAAACTGTCAATTTGACAAGATATTATATTACAAGAATTTAAACTGCCTAATAAATTAAGATAACGACTTAATTTTTTCCACGTAATCTAAACGTTTGACATAAAGAAATTCAAGTACGAATGTACTCGAACAAAGAACTCATAAACCAACTTAAAATAAACAAACGGCGAAAATAGATTTAATTACGATTATATCTCAGAAGGAAAACATAACTCACAACTGGAATTTTTACGGCGTAACAAAATACAAAACTTTATCAACAATTACATTGTAACTTTGCATTTAAAATCGTAAAATAACTTATTAAACTCAATCTAAAATCACATTAACACAAATTCAAAATACATTAAATGAAAATCGTCAATCCAAATACTGTGTCCGTTATCAAACATTACTCAATCAACCAATCGATTCTAAACGATGGTTACACCTCCCCTACTTAAAGAGGGATTTCTTAAATCACTCTATAAGCAATAAAAGAAAAACCAAAACGAGAAAAAAAAAACAATCGTGAAAATCGGTAAAAATGCAACAACAACAAACGCAAAACTAAAACGAAACTAAGCCTATGGTTCTCGCGATCTCGCAATCATCGAGAACCCCTAACGAAACTAAAAGCGGAACGAAAACTAAACGATAGGAAGGGTAGCATATGTTTGGGTTCGACACAGATCACTCGATGCTGCACAATAGAAGAGGGCGCGCTGCGCTTCACGAGATCCGCGCATTGCGTTTTTCCCACAACTACTGCCCTCACCGAGCGATGGCACCTAGCCGCAAACACTACAGAAATAAAAGATAAGGACAGACAAGATAGCAGAAGAAAGAAAAATGGAAATAAAAGAACCGTTGTTTAGTCGCCTCTTACGACAAGTGGTGTCCCCACTGTAGAGAAATATTCTTAGTCCGTCTCTACACGGAACCCAAAAACGAAACTAACTAACCTAAAAAAACGAAAAAGAAACTAAAACAAAAAAAAACAAAATCAAACGGTAAAACCTAAAACTATTTATCCCCAGTCGGGTTTAACTTTAAGTCCTTGGCGTTCCATATGCCTTTTGATGCTCCCGTGTCATCAGACAACTCATAGGTCTGATACGAAACTTTCCGTTTCACGTAGAACGGACCGATAAACTTAGGTGCCAGTTTGGCCGAGAAATATCGAGATGCATCAGAAAGGACATAATTCTTCCGCCACACTGTGTCTCCCACCTCAAAAGGTGCTGGACGACGACGTAAATCGTAATAATGTTTAGCGCGGACATAAGCGGCATTCAAGCGATTCTTAATGTCGACGTAAACTTCTCTAAACGCTGGGCCTCTTTCGGCCAAAAATGTACGATCAGCAAAAGCTAGATCGTCGATAGTGTCTGAATCGGTAGTTTTTCCATGACGTGATCCGTCGAGACAGATTTCACGTCCGAAATTAGCGAAAAACGGCGTTAAGCCGGTGACTTCATGTACAGCGGTACGAATAGCACATGCTACTTTAGCAAGATACTTATCCCAATGTCGATGGTTGTCTTCGATATACGACGATAGCATTGTCTTCATGACTCGGTTGACTCTTTCGGTTGGATTCGCTTGTGGATGATAATTAGCGTTAAAAATAATTTTGGACTTATATGACGAAACCATTTTCGTAAATTCTGAACTACGAAACTGTGTGCCGTTATCACACAAAAGATACTGAGGAACTCCAAACATTAAAAATACATCTTCTTCAAGACGTTTAGTAACTGCTGCGGCAGTAGCGGAACGTAACGGGAAAAATAAAACAAATTTCGAAAAATAATCGGCAACTACAAGAATATACGAATAACCACTCTTAGATCGCGGTAATGGTCCAACAAGATCGGTAGAGATCAACTGCCAAGGTTTGTCCACAATAGGATGACGGGTCATAAGGCCAGCAGGACGTTTCTGTTCTGGCTTATGCGTGATACAAACTTTACAACCATTGATGTAACGAATGACGTCAGCCTTCATCTTAGGCCAGTAATAAAGCGGAACTATTCGTTCGAGAGTCTTAAAGATACCAAGGTGTCCAGCGGTAGGCTCATCGTGAAACTTTGACAATATTTCAAGTCGTTTTGACTTAGGCACAACTTCTCTCCAATTGTCATTCTCAGAACGAAGATCGGGATAGTCTACGGTAACATGCTTAAATAGCTTTCCGTTACTAATTTTCCACTGTGGAAAAGCGTTAGGTTTTGAACGTACACGTTCCATAAGTTTCGTTAACCATTTGTCCGAAGACTTAGGTTCGGTAGTGTCACAATCGGTAGTAATGTTGTCGATAGCTGGTACTGAACGAGATAGTGCGTCAGGTACGACATGATCCTTTCCTTTACGATGAATGATCGTAAAATCAAATTGCTGAAGTCTAACAGCCCATCGTGCTAGACGACCGGTAGGTTCCTTTAAATTGTGTAACCAGACTAATGATGCGTGATCGGTAACTACAGTGAAAGTGGTTCCCTCAAGATAGGGGCGTAATTTTTCGATAGACCAAAGGACAGCCAAACACTCCTTTTCGGTAGTAGAATATTTGCGTTCACACTTTGTGAGCGACCTACTATTGTAACAAATGACACGTTCTTCACCGTCGATAAACTGTGTAAGAACTGAACCGAGACCAAAATCAGAAGCGTCAGTTTGAACTGTAAACGGAACATTGAAATCAGGGCAAGACAAAATAGGTGCGGAAACTAAACAATTCTTAATAATTTGAAAGGCTTCATCACAATCACTAGTCCAATTAAAGCTGGAATTCTTCTTTAACAGAGACGTCAATGGAGCGATAATTGTCGAAAAATTTGGTACAAATCGGCGATACCACGAGGCCATGCCTATAATTCTTCTCACTTCAGCGACACCAGTGGGAACTGGAATACGCAAAATTGCATCGACCTTTTCCGGGTCAACCGACAAACCAGTAGAATTGACGATAAAACCAAGATACTTAAGTTCAGGTTTACAAAAATGACATTTGTCTTTACTTAGCATCAAATTAGCCTCTCTAAGGCGACGAAGAACTTCAGTTAACACTTCCATGTGTTTCTCGAAGGAAGGAGCGCAAATAATGACGTCATCTAAATAAACAAAAACGTAAGGTTCTAATTCGGGACCTAAAACTCGATCAATCAACCTCTGCCAAGAAGCTGGTGCGTTAGCTAAACCAAACGGTAAACGCGTGAATTGGAATAACCCACGGTTCGGAACTGTAAAAGCGGTGTACTGCTTAGACTCTTCGCTTAAAGGAATCTGCCAATAAGCGGACTTAATATCGAGAGATGAAATAAACTTTGCGTCACGAAGACGATCCAAAATAGACGAAACGTAAGGTAAAGGATAAGCGTCCTTTTCGGTAACTTTGTTGACTTTTCTAAAGTCCACGCAAAAGCGATAAGAGTTGTCCTTCTTCTTCACCAATAAGATCGGGCTCGACCAAGCGCTGTTTGATTTTTCTACAACGCCTAACTTCAACATCTTTTCTAACTCCAGATCGATTTGTTTCTGGATAAACGGCGAAACTCGGTAATACCGTTGCTTAATTGGTTCGGAAGTAGTCTTGATCTGATGTTCGATCAAGTTGGTGCATCCAAAATTTTTATTCGACGAAGAAAAATGATTACTAACTAAACTGTCTAACTGATTGAGCTGTTCTGAAGAAAGATCGAGACGAGACTTAATAACGGAATCTTTATCCTCCAATTGTGAAATGGTGTCCATATTTTCGAAACGCCACTCACCTTTTCTAAGATCAGGAACGATACCTGCTTGTTTCCAAAAATCAACGCCTAAAATTAAATTATGCGGAACGTCAGGAACAACTAAAACTTCCAAAACAATAATTTTTCCTTTAATTTCGATTGGGACGAGAAGTGAACCTAAACTTTGTACTGATTTACCATTAGCTACAATACAATTAACTTTGACTGACTTATTTAACTTTAAACCTAATTGACTAAAAATTTCCCAACCCTTAGAACCAACAATAGTGCGAGAAGCGCCACTATCTAATAAACTTAAAATTTCGTGACCAAAAACTTTAACGTAGACAAAAGGTCTTTCGTCAGACTCAGCAGACTCTAAAACATAATCCAACACGACTTTATTCTTAACGAAACTCTTTTTCTTCGAAGAATGTAGACTATTAAAATATACAGCCGATTTAACTTTAACCTCTGACGTCACTAAACGGCTTCTTAGTACGTCCTTTACTCGTTTCCCGAACACTTAGAACAAGTGCGGACCGTAACGTTAGGTTTTCCACAACGATAACAAAATAAACCTTTCTTAGGTTCTTTGCAAGAAGCAGCTCGATGGTTCGGCTTCCTACAATTCCAACATAATTGCGGACTACTTCGATTAGAAGAAGCAGGCGCATTAACGATAGCTAACCTTCGTGAAGAAGGTGCGATACTAGAAGATGGTAATCGTAAATTTTGTCTAACAGGTGGTGTAGATTTTTCACCACTACTAACGTTATTCGAAGAACGAGAAACTGCAATGTCCTTAACTTGAGATGTTACATAAGCGAGATCAGGCTCCATGTCCTGCTTTCTACGAGACGGAGGCGTGTAAGCTTCAATAGCTTGCATGCGGTCCTCGATAATACGACCAAATTTAATTAACTCTTCAATTGAAGTAACTGACGACAAACCAAGCTGAGTTTGATAAACGGGAGAAATATTTCTTAATAAAATCTTTAACTGCTTTTCTTCAGAAAAAGGCTCATCGAGACGTGAAAACATGTTGCGAATAATTGCAACGTAAATACCCATAGGTTCATCATTAGCTTGAGTGCGACGCTTAATTTCTTCAATAAGTCGTTCGTCATAATCGGTAGGCTGGAATTGTTCGCGTAAAAACTTAACTAAATCTTCCCAAGAATTAACTGAACTACGAATGGATCTAACAAAAATCAATGCATGACCTGTAAAAAGATCAGTACACTCCAAAAATAACTGATGACTTGAAACGTTACGCGATAATTGAAGTTCGGCAACTCGTTCTAAAAATGCATTCAATGAAATTGACTTTGCGTCACCTGAAAACTTTAAGTTCCATTTTGAAACTGAAATACTCTTAACATGACTAACAAAATTTGGACTAACAGCAGAAGACGTCGGTAAAGCGGCATCAACTACAGAAGGTTGAACGACAGGTTCGATGACTTCATCGGCGGAAGTAGACGGATTTGAAACAACAATTTGCTTATCCAAAAGTTCGTACTGCGAAATTAAAACAACTAAATCTTTTAAAAACTCATCTTTAACTTGAGAATCGTCACCTTGAATAGGAATTGAATTGCCAATACGGTTTAACAAATATTTAATTTTGGTTTCAATAGTAGAAGAAATTTTTGTAGTCGGAGTAATTTTCAATGAATCTATTAATTTTCTAAGCTCATCGATACCTTCACGAATCGCTAATTTATCTGCATTAAAATCGAACGGATACACGGGACGAGATATTTTTCCGGCGGCTTCTTCAATAAGGAAATTCTTGAGTAAACCTCGTAATACGACAACACCTAAAGATGCATCACCGCCTCTAATCAAAATTTCATAACGTAATTCGTTATGCGATAAACGATCAACAATCAATTTGTAACCCATTTTAAAATGTAATTACAAAACGGTAAAATCTTCCAAAAATCACGAAACTTAACAGGCAAACTAAAATTCGAAAAAGGCCACACGTTGGAGACGCCAAATTATTTATGTTACATTCCAAAATTAACACAAAGTCACTGCCTGCAATGTATTAACATAAACGGGGGTTGTGCCACTAGCTCAATGGAGACGGGGTGAGTTTTATTTAAAAGTTTCGTGATCGAAATGGATTGACTTGTCGAAAACACAAAATCGATAAATAATAATGTCGAAATCAAAGGGCGCCAGGAAGGGGTAAAGCTTAATGGACTAATGACCCTTGCCAACCATAAGTCCGCTTCTGTAGTATGCACCCCAATGGACTTACCTTAGAGGGTGCATTTGCTAAAATCTAAAATAAACTAATAAAGTTACACACGCGGAGGCCGACGGAATTAAAAGCTCTTTACAATTTAATAATTTAACATTTATTTGAACAAAATAAAACAAAATGAATAAAATAATAAAATAAAATAATTGAATTGAAATTGACAAAATTAATCACACAAAACAGTAGCAAAATAATAAAAATTACGTGAATGCACGTTTGATCAAAACCAAAATTTAAAGTTAATGGCACAAAATACACAAACAAAATAATAAAATACACAATACAGAATTTTAAAGAAATAAACAGCACAAATTAATCAATCTATAAACCTCTATGATCACGGCCGTGTGTCGATATAATTTAAAAACAAAATGAAATAAACTTATAAACTAATTTATATACATATAATTTGAATCGATAATTCGGTCCCGTTTAATAAATTTTTAAACTTGGGATAAAACAGTACCGTAAAATACGATCATTAATTAGTTACATTAACGATAACTTCGAAACACTTGTAATTTTTAATTGAAAATTCAAAGCTTTTAACACTTAATCGCGTAAACGTAAATTTCACATATCAATAGATGGTGCAAAATAAATACCTTGATTTACTCGAAGACGGGCTTTTGGTTAGCGTAGGCCAGCAGAACGTCCAGGACCTCGATAGGGTACCAAATCCAGATGAATAAATTTACCAACGGAAGAATTATTATTGATCCGCCTCCAAGGCGAAAGATATGAGATTGCGAAACAAACTCACGCACAAAATTCACTTAACGAAACATGCGATATTAATTAGGAAAACAGTGATCTCCATGAACCGTAATTACGAAAAAGGAAAGTTTTATTTTCCACTCAAGCATCACTGTACCATTTTCACTTACTTCCGCGGTAACTATTATCAAAGGTGAATTATCACCTGCGTGAACTACATTCTGACATCTGCCAATCAACTAACTTCGGACTCGTACCTCATTTACCAAAATCACATCTATATATCAACTTTTGTCGACTGCCCTTTCCACAAAGGCTGCGTTCGAAATCTCAATCACCAAAATATTCTCGCGAAGCAGTGCAATAAAGAGGCAAACAGCACTTATTACGTCATAGTCATATTATTAGGACACAGCGTTTCGCTTGTACGTGAAACTGTCAATTTGACAAGATATTATATTACAAGAATTTAAACTGCCTAATAAATTAAGATAACGACTTAATTTTTTCCACGTAATCTAAACGTTTGACATAAAGAAATTCAAGTACGAATGTACTCGAACAAAGAACTCATAAACCAACTTAAAATAAACAAACGGCGAAAATAGATTTAATTACGATTATATCTCAGAAGGAAAACATAACTCACAACTGGAATTTTTACGGCGTAACAAAATACAAAACTTTATCAACAATTACATTGTAACTTTGCATTTAAAATCGTAAAATAACTTATTAAACTCAATCTAAAATCACATTAACACAAATTCAAAATACATTAAATGAAAATCGTCAATCCAAATACTGTGTCCGTTATCAAACATTACTCAATCAACCAATCGATTCTAAACGATGGTTACACACCTCTATAATTAATAATAAATAGACATCTGCATAAAACGCATAGAGTATTAAAGCGACCCAAG
This sequence comes from Aquatica leii, assembly GCA_035610365.1. NCBI lineage: Eukaryota > Metazoa > Arthropoda > Insecta > Coleoptera > Lampyridae > Aquatica > Aquatica leii. The sequence continues at coordinate 85,172,975 of CM069432.1, forward strand.
GAAGAAAAAAGAAATATTATTTATGCAGATGAAACTTACTTGAACAGTTTGCATACAGTTCCGTTGACTTCGGATGATAAAATAAACAAATGATTACAAGCGCCACTAGCCAAAAAACAACGATTAATTTTTGTCTATACAAATTTTTGATACTAATGACTTATTGTTTTTTAAACCATAACAAAACAAGAACTAGCGTAATCAAATAATTAACTAAACAACTAGTTAAAACAATTAAATAAAAAATGTATATTCACCTTTAAACCAAATTCTGCCACAATGTAACAATAGAACCAAAGGCAGCAATTTGGATAAACGAGAATTGATAAAATGGATAACTATAACAAAAATTTTTTTAAACAAAAGAAATAAATTGAAATTTAATGCAACGATTCGAATACATTGCGTGCAATACCAGATTGTAATTACATAATGTCTAAAACTTAGTAATTGAAAAATGTGTTAATGTTAGATTAAGAGAGTAGAGACAGATAGTTCTCATGTTAGTAAAGTAAGAAAATAACACTTTAGTCAATAATATACAATAGATCAGAGGTTTTCAATTTGTAGTCCGTGAACCCCACTGGATCCGCACAGCTATTGGTACAGCGTCTATTAGCATTCCTCGACAAGTTAAAAGAAAATCTTGTACACTAAATTTTAAGTGAATGCAAAGTACGTCTTCAACGTTAACCCTACAGAGGTGACAATTTTATACTCAAAATTTAAATTTTATTGTTTAATTTTTATCGCTTAATTTCACCTTTTTTTATTTTTAATTTTGGGGGATGCGCCAAATTTTTTAAAAGTTTTTAGAGGTCCGTCGTAGCAAAAAAGCTGAAAACTACTACAATAGACAATATACAACAGTTAGTTATTTGAGTAGGATAAGATAGTAAAAAACCTGAATCTTTTTTTTTTACAGCAGCATTTGAGGTTAAAAAAGAATCCGGCACACATAACATCACACTAAATTAAAAAGCTTTAAAACCCTAGTAGCAAACAAAGTTGGAACTATATGGTTCCGATTAGTTTTCCGATATTTGAATATTGGCCAATATTGGCTATTTAAAACCTATCTTGTTACAATATTGGCAGCCTATTATTACCCAATGTAGTAAAACCATGTAAAATAGACGTTAAATTTATATAGGATAACCAATATTGAGTGACCACGTAAAATTAAATTAGATATAATATTGACAACCTATCGTTTTTAAACATTGTAAAGCAACATAGAACCTACATTAAATTTATTTAGGTAGAGTAATATGGATTGTGTGTGTAAAACCGATCTTAATAAAATATTTGCAAACTATTATTGTCTTATACTGTTAAAAAACGTGAATATTATAATATATACTATACATAGTTATTAATGACTATTATTAGATCGAATTTTTAGTCAATATTCTTAAGGTGTTAAATTTAGCTTATTTTGAATATTAGGTGCTTAAAAGGGCCGCATCAATTATACTTAGGTACATTTTGATTATATTGCTTAAATTAATAACAAAATTTTTTTTTTGATAAATAATGTTTAGAACGTGTCAATGGTACATTTTTGAATAGTTCTATTTTTATAAAGGTTTACGAAAGTTTACCTGCTTATAACGGTAAAGCTAAGGAATTGTCTCTAAGTAAATAAAGATTAAATAACCATGTATTTGTAATTTTTTTGAAGCTATACCTAACAAGTAATTATTAATCGAATAATTACTTTCTTGTTTTAATTCTAGTTATAAAATATATATATATATATATAAGTTATAAAAAAATCTATGAAAAATAGCTAGTTAGCTTTACTTGTAGATACCTTCTGATTAAACTAATTAATATAATAATCCGTAACTACACGAGAAGTCATAATGCACAATTTGAGAAGAAAGACTCATTATTTAAAAAAAAAACATAATAAGAATTTACAAGAAAGCATTGGAAATTGTATTTTACTACTTTTAGGTAAAGACTCAAGGACGACAAGTTCCGTTCCCAGTTTTACTGCCCGTTGTGGTACATAGTTGTATTGTATTTTCGTACCCTTCGTCTAATACGCACAGGTACTTGAATTTAACGTAAGCAAATTTTTTTATTATAACATTAAACCTCATTTTTAATTGTATAATTTGCCATGGTTGCATTTTTTAAGTTGGGTTTACTCAGGTTTTGATAAAAACATTTTTTGGTTTGAAATAGTAATTTAATTTTATAAATAACATTATAATAATGCTAATCCATTAAATTCGTTGTCTTAAAATAAACAAATCCTAATATCTACTTAATATATCGAATTTAATAACTAAATTATTACAGATATTTTAAATATTGGTTCTACTCACGAGCAAATTATTAGTTTAAAAAGCTATTGTATGCAATAAACTGCCGATAAGAACTAAAGATATTGAAGATTTAAAAGAACCGAAAAAAAAAAATAAAACACTGGTAAGTTGCAATTGCCGATTTTCGAAAGATGTTTTGTTATTTTTTTAGAGTGATACGAAAAAACTCCAAGCGATAGCTTTATACTCAAGTTTTAGAAGAAAGACTAAATTATCATTTTGTAGTACAATAAAAATTTACGAAGTTATTTTGGGTAAACTCTAAATATGCTTTGAAATTAATATATTTAGTATTCATTTTTGTTAAAGTTGCAGTCGAACGCCGATTCCAATAAGTGCAAGACACAAATATTCGAAAATCTTATCACTGATGTTATGGCAACCGCTGCGCTGAAGAAAAATAGTTATAACTTTTTAGTTAGGTTTATGTATTATTGTTTTTGTATGATAATCAATGATTTATTTTTAATTTAATTAGCTATAATTTTTGTTTCTTATTATTGAAACGTTCTTACCACCAAATGCCAAAACCTCAGCCAAGACCAGCTGGCTAAAGTTAAAGTGTTGGTCCAAGAGTACCAAGATGTGTTCGCGCTGGAGAGTGGCTCCAAAGGAAGAACTAACGTAGTGAAACATAAAATTAATACCGGAGACGATCGACCGATACGACAACATCCACGCAGACTTCCTTTGGCGAAAAGAGAAGAAGCCGAACAAATAATTACGGATATGGAGAGAGAAGGCGTGATTGAACCTTCAAGTAGCCCATGGGCATCCCCAGTGGTACTCGTAAAGAAGAAAGATGGATCAACGAGGTTTTGCGTAGACTACAGACAGCTAAACGACGTGACCAAAAAGGACAGCTATCCTTTACCCCGAATTGACGATACGCTAGACACCCTGTCAGGATCCCAGTGGTTTTTTACGTTAGATTTGAAGAGTGGATACTGGCAGGTAGAATTAGAACCCAAGGATCGTGAAAAAACAGCTTTTACGATCGGAACTGGTTTGTGGCAGTTTACTGTAATGCCCTTCGGCCTGTGTAACGCTCCTGCAACGTTCGAGCGTTTGATGGAGACCATCTTGCGCGGATTGTCTTGGAAAACATGCTTGGTTTACCTGGACGACGTGATCGTGGTTGGAAGGTCGTTTGAAGAACACTTGAACAACTTGAAAGAAGTGTTCCAGCGATTACGTGGGGCTAACCTTAAACTGAACCCAAAGAAGTGCCACATATTTGAAAAGGAAGTGCAATACCTTGGCCACGTCGTATCTAGAGATGGAGTAAGGGCTGACCCCGACAAAATTTGAACAGTGCAAGCATGGCCAAGACCGATCGACAAACATCAGGTGCAAAGTTTCCTTGGGTTGTGCACTTATTATAGAAGATTTGTACCCAGAAGGACAAGTAGCAAGATGGATCGAGAAACTGCAAGAGTATGACTATGACACAGAACACCGTGCCGGAAGCAGTCATCGGAACGCTGATGCCTTGTCCAGAAGACCATGTCCGGCGGACTGCAGCCATTGTTCGCGACTGGAAGAAAAAGTCGAATGCCTCCGGAGAACTGCTATGGTTGATGATGAGTGGGAACCTGAGCAGTTACGTCGCGAACAAGAAGACGAACCTAGGAAGAAGTGAGTGCTTTGGGCAGAAATATCAAAGCGTACTGGGCGCAATGGGACTCCTTGATAGTAGAAGACGGTCTTCTTAAGCGATCCCTAGAAAGTGCCGAGGGCACGAGAAACAGACTACAGCTGGTAGTGCCGAAGAACAGGGTGACAGAAGTGTTGAAGCATCTCCACGATGGGACATCAGGAGAACACTTTGGCGTTAAGAAGACGTTGGGTAAAGGGTAAAAAAAAACGATTTTACTGGATGAACTGCAAAGAGGACGTCATGAAATGGTGCCGTAAATGCATAGCCTGCGCATCAGGAAATGGTCCAGCGAGAAAGCGCAAAGCACCCATGAAACAATACAACGTAGGAAACCCTTTGAAAAGAGTAGCGATTGACATCGCAGGGCCGTTCTCAGAATCCGATTCGGGAAATAAATACATCCTGGTGGCGATGGATTATTTCACGAAATGGACGAAGGCTTACGCCATACCCAATCAGGAAGCAGCTGCAGTCGCAGACGTATTGGTAAAAGAGTTTTTCTGCCGGTTTGGAGTTCCGTTGGAATTACACTCCGATCAATGCCGCAATTTTGAGTCTGGGCTGTTTCAAGAAGTTTGCCGACTGTTAGGAATTAAGAAGACTAGGACAACGCCTCTCCATCCTCAATCTGATGGCATGGTTGAACGGATGAATCGAACAATGGGCAACTACTTAGCTAAGGTAGTGTCCGAACACCAAAGAGACTGGGATCAGTACTTGCACCTTTTCCTAATGGCATACCGATGATCCGTTCACGAAAGCACAGGCTAAACACCATCCTGTGTAATGCTCGGTCGTGAAATACGATTGCCATGCGATCTTCAATTTAGACGAAGACCGGAAGAGGATGTCGCTGGAGAAGATTACGTCAGCAAGCTGGCCAAGAGGCTAGACGAAGTACATGAAGAGGTCCGTAAAAACACACAAATTGCCAGCAACAGGATGAAAACAAGATATGACGTCAAAGCACAAAATGGTGGGTTTCAACCTGGCGATATAGTTTGGTTGTATAACCCTCAAAGGAGACGTGGTTTGTCGCCGAAGCTGCAAAGGCAATGGGAGGGCCCCTATGAAGTCGTGCAGCGTATTAACGACGTTATATACCGCAGCCGAAAACCGCCCAGAGGCAAGCCAAGAGTGGTCCACGTCGATCGTCTAGCCCCGTTTGCTGGCGATAACCACAATGCGCAAGTTCAGGTTCGAACCAGAGTAATAAGTAGCAGAACCAAGAATCCAATAGAAGAAATGAATTTCGAGAAGTTTATGAACTTATACGGAGGTTCTGGAAAAGCTAGGTTCGGAGTTACCACCGAGGAACAACAAGACCTGTTCCAGACACAAAAAGATTACGCCATCGCACATTGCGTGAGCGAGGATCTTGACATGTCCAAGGGGGTTGCAGTCGTGTTTAAAAAGAAGTTTCGGCAGCTAGATGAATTACGAAGACAGCAACCGGCAGTCGGAAAAGTTTTAGGACTACGTGGTGACGGACGCTTCGTTTTTTTATCTGGTCACCAAGAAATACTCACGTGTCAAACCGTTATACAAAGACCTGTGGCGAACATTATGTAGTCTCAAGAGAGAAATGGAGTTCCATCATGTTAAGATGGGGGCAGTACCCAAGCTTGGTTGTGGCTTAGATCAACTGAATTGGAGAGGACAGTTCGAAACATGTTGGAGGTCGTCTTCCGAGGAACAGGCATTCAAGTGTTGGTCTGTAGTTACCAACCAAGGAGAATATTGGGTCAGGAAAAGTCCATTGACTGTTACTTTTATGGTCAAGGAAATTGCCGAACTGGAGGAAGCTGCCGCCACGATCCTTTTTACCGGTGTCGCATCCAGTCTCCTGTTCTGGGACAGAACAGTCCTAAGAAGGGGGCAGTGAAACGTTCGAGAAATTATCTGCAAATTCAAGAGCCTTCTGGAAGTTGTTACCCATCTTCTAGAAGATATATCGAAAGATATGGAACACTCCAGAAGGATTTGCAGATGTGTATAAATACCGAAGAGATAAATCGTAGGTCAGTTATTGCTGGAATGCGAATACAGCAGTGTTAAGAAGATTATTAAAGTGGAAATAAATCGTTAGCACGCGTGTGTCTAGATAAATTGACCGAGAATTATCGTGTACGTGATTTTTAGTGTAAACAATTGTGAAGCTACCCGCGGACGTTATCTTATCTTCTTGTAAGTGATATAAATTAGTGTAAGTGTTTTTATTAAATATTATTACATTTAATTAGTTCGGTTAATTTAAAAGTGTACATATTTCTAGAATAAGTAAACGTATTTTTAGTCGTTTGAATAAATTAGTTTTTAATAATAAAATACGCAACATTATTATCTATTTCATTGCTGAAAATAATAATTTTAATACATCTAAAAATCTGTCAATATTTTTTGTAAGCAATAAAGAATATATACATTACTAAATTATTATAATATTTATTACTAACAACTAATCTATTTAATATAAAATAAAGATTGGTTTTGAATCTAGAACAATTGTTGGTGATCAATGTAGGATTCATACAGGTTACCAATAAAGAATAGAAGTTGCTCTCAATGTAAAACTAATACACGTCACCAATGTAAAATAGATGTCGGTTAACAATGCAGAATTAATATGGGTTATCAATGTACAATAGTTGTCAAAGTTCAATTTAAAATCGATATTGGTTTACAATATGTAATCTACATAAGTCACCAACGTAGAAAACACATCGGTCACCAAGCTAGAACAAATATTAGTTGGTAATGTAGAATGCAGATGGTTGCCAATATATATATACTACATATATATAAAAGTGTTACAATTTAATATCGATAGCCTATCTCGATCTATTCTGGTTGTGCTACTAGGGAAGTTAAAAAGAACTAACACACTTATACTATTTGTTTATAAGGTATAGTTTAAGACTTGTTTGTAAAGTTTAGAATATTGTAAAATGTTGATTAATATTATGTTATACGAATAAATTCTAAATTTATTTAATTTTTAATAAATGAGACCATTTAAATTTGGCCAGGTTCTGATCATAGAATACATGAGAAAATTATCAAACTCACCAATTTTGATCGACAGGTTAACAAAAGAAAACTGACTTTAAAAAAATTCATTCAATAAAATGCACTAAAAAGTAAATACAGTACAACTAAAACGACGAAACTTTTATTTAAATGAAATGACTTTTTGAAGTCGACGCCAAACACATTCGACTTAAACCTCTTACAACTGCCAAAGTTAATATTAAGAATTTAAACCTTGTCTTACGCCAATGTCACAAATGACATCGACTTCAAAAAGTAATTTAATGTAAATAAAAATTTCGTCGTTTAATTGCAACTAAAATAAATCATTACATTTTATTTGAAGGCAGTTTTTTTGTTAAAATTTTTTTTAATGTATATAATTTGAAAATGTCAATTCTGGTTTATTTAAAAATATCTACCTACTTCAATTTTATTTTCAAGAAAATGTAATCTTACTTTAAATAACTTAGTAGTGCATATCATTTATTGGTTTATTTATAATTATCTAATCAAAATACCCTGTTCATTTTAATAATTTAATTGTCTTTAATGAACTAATAATTATTGTTTCTTTATGCTAAACTACGTACAATAGTATTTTTATTTTCATCGTAATAAAATTATATAATTTTTTTGTGAATTATGGTACTTCTAATTATTTATGAAGCACGATAATAATTACCTAACAAACTTTCCCAAAACACCATCTAAAATGCCTAACTTAGACCATTACGGACTAAATATTTTAATATAAGGAACAGGTCTTTAAACATGTACGTGGGGCATCTGACAGGTTCTGATGACCGACAGTATCTGGATATCGCAAGTGTAGTAGTAGAAGACTCATAAATATATAAGGAAAGGTTTGTGCCAGATGTAACAAATAGCTGCGTCATGCCTGTGCCATTATTCGTGGTGGTTTTTATTGGCTGTAGGTCGACGCCGCCAGACGCTTTTCGATATCCAGTTATTGTTGTTGCTAGTAATTTCTTAATCCGTCTTTAGATTAATTTACAATAAATAGTAAGAAAAAGTTACATTAATCATTTGATACATTGAGTGTATATTTTAATATTAACGTTTGAGTTAAACTGTTTCTTAATTAATCTGAAACGTGTCTTAATTTCAGTTTCCAAAAAAAAACTTTTCACGTTAGTCTTTGTTATTTATTTGTTTCTTAATAATTGAAACTTATAGCAAAACGACGCAATTTACTAAAATCTTTTAGTTTAACTAACGGCGTTAAAGAATTTTCTTTTTAAGCTTTAGCTTTTAGATATATTGCTTTTACAAGTAACATTCATTTTAATATAATATAAAAATGTGTTTTATTTTTTAAAATTATTTTTGAAGTTCCAAACAGATTAATTCTGTTTTATTAATTATTAATATGTTACAAAAGTTTGGATGTTCTAAAAACAATTATCAAATTGTATTGGAAAACCAGAAAAATAGAGCTAAGATATTTGTCTTATAAAAATAAAACTTTTGTTTCTGATAAAAAAAAGTTATCTTGAGTTGTGTCTTACAATATCCTATCTAAGTGTTCAATCTGGTTAAGTGTCTGTTTTTATCGATATTAATATTTTTATACAAAAGAAACTTTTCTCAAATGCAACTCATAAAGCGAATTATAAAAGAGTATAGTTTGTGTTTGATTTTTATTGCAATAACTGCTTGTAATGATAGTGTATAAAATTACCATAATAATTCTACAAACGTAGATTAATTTTACAAGATAACTATAAATGAAGTTTTAGGAAGAGGCGGAAATGTCGTTAATATATTAAGTAAACGTGCTATATACATACAATTATTATATGTAAACACGAAGTATACTAACAAAGAAAAGGTAACAGAGAAATGCTGTAATTATAAAACATTTTATTTTCTTATAATTAAACTTAGCAAATATTATCTTTAAGAATGCGTTATTAAACATAGTAAAATTTGAATGATCCTAACTCTGATCCTTGGACTTATGGTTTCGTTATGTATTACCATCCGCTTCAAATTCGTATTCATTCCGCAGTAATAATTACGAGATTGTTAGAATACTACATAATTTTAATGGCTTCTGTGGTTGCTTGTAATAAAATATGAACTAGAATTGTAATTTCAATTGGTGTAATTTCTAAAATATTTGGTTTTCCTTAACCGCCTTCATCAAATTTACTATGAAAATTTCAAATAATAACCAGAAGTTTATTATAACGAAATCAATTGTAGAATATAACTATTCAAATAATGTATAATGCATGTAATGAAAAAATAATAAAAAATTGAAAATTTTTTTAAGATTATAGAAAAGAAATGGCAACTGTAGACGTTGCAATAGAAAATTCAAGGATATAGGAAGCAAGCGTATAATTAGCATTGCTACCAACGATCAAACTTTAAAGTTACCTAAACACAAAAATAGCGATTTTATGTAATGCTTATAGATATACATGTACATGAACTAAATATGCTAGTATGCGTTAGCCTCTACTTGAATGCCAATTACGATTACTGTAGTACAAATTGCGTAATTCTCTAATGCAGTCATTGTAACATACTAAACCTACTTATTGATTCAAATCTAAAAAATTATTAATACAGAGAGCAAAGACAAAACTTGTTGCATTTTTCTTAAAATAATAATTAGTGCATATAGTCTTAAAAATTAATATTCATGATACTAGGTGTGCTTTTGTGGCTTATCACATATTCTAAGCTCAAGTTTTAAATTCATTTTAAAACTCAAAAAACTCCTCAGAGTCTCCTTAAAACAATATATAAAAGTAAAACACATTTTCTATAAATAACGTAGAGTGCTTATTATTTATTACTTAAATAAATTACAATTTTTGTTTATTTAAAAAATAGTTTAGAAATTTCATTATTTAAATGTCTCTTAAAACGGAAAAACATCTCTTTGTTATAGTAAATAACAAAAAATTAAATATTTGCGTTTAACAATGTATATATAAGATTTATTTTTGTTGTTGCTAAAAATACGTATGACTAAGAAAAACCAGTTACTTTCCGATTTTTATTAAATTTCAAAAAATCCTGTACTCAATAAATTTCCGGTAAGAATTCAAATACTAGAAAGATTATTGGTAAAAGTGAATGTGAACGTCAGAAAAATCAATCTATATTAATTATCAATCTAAACGTTTCTGCAAAACGACGTAGCAACCAAATTTAACAAGTATATATCACAGTTAAAGTATTTCTGGTAGCACTGGTAGCACTATTCAACTATACAATTATTATGATTATTAATTTTTTTGAGAATTACACAATAAATAAAGATATATCTATAGGATAAGCAAAATGATACTTCAGAAATTTGTAATTGTAAATTAATAATAAAACAATTTTTAGTATTTATTTTTATACGGCCATTAACCAAATGACCTAATGGAAATCCGCCACTGTTTGTCACTATACAATAAGTCAATTTTACATGATTATAGCAACAACAAACAGTTTATGTTTTTGTGGCAAAGCTTATTATTAGACAATTACATCGTTTTGAATTTGACCAAAAACGACACAAAACTAAACAAAGTAGACACTTAGATGTTCCCGTCAGCTAAGTCTAGTCGATTAAGTTAGTTACAAAAAAAAAAAACGTTACAAAAATGGTGGATGTGGTTATCAATAAAGTGATAACTCGAAAGAAAATAACAAAGAACCGTACTGGATATACCTAAGTGCGACTAAATTATTTATTAAATCATTTTTAAAATTTTTGATTTTATCAAATACTTTTTATTTATCGAAACAAAATTATTTAATACATCAATTTATCTAAATCGCTTCTTTTAAAGTTTACAGATTTTAATTAAATTATTATGAAAACAAAATAGCAAAAATTTAATTTTGAAATTTTAATATAAATTAAAGCCAATCAAAACTTTTCTTTAAACTTTAAGCGTTACTTTATATGAACTCATTTGTATTGTAATAGCTGTATATATAAAAGTTTTTAACCTAATCTCCATTAAACTTGATACTTAAACTTCTATTGCATCAAAAACAACGGCATTTTAAAATCTTTAAGATATACATTTAATTTATTAATACTTCAAAGTTTAATGCATAATTTCTTATTCACTATTAATTATTTATATTTTATTGTAAAAAATAGTAGTAATGAACTAAACGTTTGTTATACAACGCTCTCTACATCGATGTACCTAATTAAGAATATATACTAAATAAAATTAATGATATTATATAATTCAGCATATGAAAAAACAAAACAATATGTATAATTTTAGCATCCAGCACTAAAACGATTCGAACACTAACTCATCAAACAAAAAGTTTTTGATTTTTACCATGTGAGGCAGGAAGTAAGGAACTTATTGATATCACACGAATACTACATAAGCAAATTGCAGTTTTGAAAGACTACTTTTTAGAATAACACAAACTTTTCTTACAACAAGGTATAATAACAGCTGACAAAAATTACACAAATTTATTAAAGAGCTGATTTTTCGACAGATGGCAAACCTAGTAAATTGTAGATACTATAATAATAGTGGCGACACACAATGTCAAACTTTTTATTGGTTGATAAAGTCACGTGATAAAATCAGCCATTATGTTTCAAATTAATAAATGAAAAGAAACCTTAAGTGGTGTTATTAAAAAATTACAAGTCAAAAAATATATAAAGAATACGGTTATATTATTTAGTTTACAATACCTGTCAGATTGGTGTAATTTGGTATAAAAAATGTTATAATAAAAAAGTTATCAAAACAACACTTGAAATATTCTTGTTCGAGCAGTTAGATGATTTTTTTCACGATTACAATACACTGCAAGAGTAAAAAACAGCATATGAACAACTAAAAACTTTGGTGCATAGTTGTTATCCATTATTAAGCTAAGTTATAGCAAACTTCTTAGTTTTAATAGATTACTAAATTTGCAAACGAACAAAAATGTATAGACCACAAACTTTTTTTATTCCAAGAAAATTTTTTTAGACACGAGATTTTTGACTTAATTGTTATAGCTATCAAATAATATAACAAACAAGTAAGTCGTATGTAAATTACATATTAATTGTAAAAAAAATTTAAAAATTGAAAAAATATTTGTCAGTGACAGTCTGACCATGCTTTATAAAAGCTTTTTTGTATTGTAAAACATATTCAAATTAAAATTCTACAGTAGTAAATGAAATTTGCATATAGTAGTTATTCAACTTGGCTTCTATTAGCAACGTACATTTTGTGTTTTAGACAAATTTATTTCTGTTAACATGATTCTATGCTGCGTATTTATCAAAATCTTACGATATATATGTAATTAAGTCTTTTACTAATACAAAAACACATTTTTGATACCGTATATGGTTTTGATTATGGAATTAGCCTTTTCATGGCGAATTGCACGGAGCTAAATCATACGTGTCGTAACTGTTATTATAGTCACTGTAATTGTAGATATGCTGTTATTTCTCAAACACGTCTATTTTTTTATAAAGCGTTTTATATTTGCATATTAAGAGAAAAAACTATAGTCTAGGTCAAGGAACGTTTCAAATTTTCTGTATTGTTCTCTTTCTGGGTTTAATTGAACTTAATCAATTTCTGATTTTTTTCAGCCTTTCACATCTGTTTCAAATAAATCCATAAATGAGAAATCCAACTTTTTCTAACCAACATTTGGTTTAGTTACATTTTGGTATTTTATGTTGACAGTTATACCGGGTGGTGCACGTAAGTGGTGAACATAGGGATTCAACATGTAAAAGTAGTTTTATGCGATTTCCTGCTCTTCTGTTTATTTTAGACAAAAACTGTAGAGAGGCAAGTTATTTAGAATTGAAAGCTGCATATAAAACTGTTTTTACATTTGTTATTAAGTTTTTGGTTTAACTCCAACTTTAAAATTAAATTACAAAATTTCTGTTAAATTTTAGCAATAGCCATGACTTTTTTTACGCAAATTATTTATAAACGTCAATGATTGAAGTTTACAAACGTCAATATATTTTATAAATAAAACGAAATCAAACAAAATATTATTTTATTAGCAGAACAAAATTTATTTTTCATATTTAATAAAAAATTATAAAAGCATACGAGAGTTATTTTCCATAAAATATGAAAATAACCCAATACCAATTATAGTAACAATTTCTAAACTAGTTACAAAATTTAAGAGCACAGCTATGTATCTGTGAACGTAGAGAATGAACGCAATATCGGAATTAGTCATAACGAAGTGAATGACGAATTAATTATAAAAATATTATAGACAAAAATTACAGACGTTACAGTAAATATTCTCGGAAAGACAATAACTACATCTGTTGTAAAACGAAGTTTTAACATTGGCTAATTGTCTGGCAGTAATTCGATCACATTCTTCGAATATAGCGTCTCTTTAACAAATCTAAATTATGATATTTTTTAGAATTAATTTTGTTTTCTAGGATGTTCTCATAAAAAAAAAGGAGATCCAGAGATTTTGCAGGCCAATTTATTTCACCACCGCGGCCAATCCAACAATTCGGGTAAACGAAATCTAAATATTCTCGCACATTTATCCCATAATGAGCCGGGCACCCATTATGTTAGAACCAAATATCCTTATCTCAATGAGCTGCATCTTCCAATGCAGGACCAACATTATTCTGCAGAAGTTCTAAACTAAACTATTCGTATTCAAATTTCTCGTAATGTCAAATGGCCCTATTATCCTGTTGTTAAAAATTCTAGCCAAAATGTTAATTTTCTAAGGATATTGAGTGAGCGTGCATACATTTAAACGGGAATTTTCTTTGGACCAGATACGAATATTCTGAACATTTGGTTCGTTATTTAAAGTAAATGTGCTTTTGTCAGTGTTTCTTGCATAACAAATCAAAAAAAAGTTTCTACTTTTTAAATCAGGTAAAAGCAGTTCTTCATGGCATTGAGATTTATAAATTTATATCCGTGTTTTTTAATAATTTTGAGGGCTGCTGAATAGTGTATACCACATTCAGACGCAACATGCCTTATACTATAAGTAGGATTTTGATTTATCATAGCCAGTACCATTGGTTCATTCTTTGAAATTGTTGCTATACTAAATATTGGTTTATTTTCATATTTTATGAAAAATAACTCCCGTATTTTTCTATAACTATTTCCAGCATAATACTATTTTATAATAAAAACTTGTTCTTTATTCAAATAGACATTCACATTTCATAGTTAACGTTTTGTAAAAAATTGACAAAATAATATTTTTTCAACATTTGACATACAAAATAAAACAAAAGTCATGGCATTTGCTACAATTTAACTAGAACTTATTTTTAAAGTTGCGGTTAAACCAAAAACTTAATAACAAATGTAAAAACAGTATTTATGCAGCTTTTAATTCTGAACAAATTGTTTCTGTACAGTTTTTGCCGTAAAATGAACAGGAGAGCAGGAATTCGCATAAAACTAATTTTACATGTTAAATTCCTATGTTCACTTGTTACGTGCACCACCCGGTATAATATAGTATACAGTTCGTACAATTACTGTTCACTAGAAGAAATTCGCGTTTTTTTTGCGTTACAATTCCAGAGCTGTTATTTATTAACAGTGGACGTATTACATATGTATATACTAGATTACTAAAATACTAAAGTTTTCTAAAGAAAGTAACGTTGTGGCAGTGTGGATTTGAGCTGCAGTAAAAATAACATCATAGTATTAAAAAAATTTAAAAAAAAATACTTAAGAAACATTTAATATAAAACCTCTTAAGAGAACACCGTGAAAAAAACTTAAACAAAAAATGTATACTTAAATTCTAAACATTTGTTAAAAATTGTCATATAATTTAGTCGTAAAACCATAATTCCAAGAGGTGTCTTATGATTCATACTTGGCTAAATCAAAAATTAAAATAATACAGTATAGTTATTTAACTTATTTTTTGCAGTTAAAGAAAAATATGTAATCTTTAGAAAGTTTGTAATGCTAACTTCTATAACGTAGGTTATTTATAAAGCTCGCGTACGTTGTAACGTTATGTCAGTTTATGTATCAGTTTAATTCACCTTGAATTAAATTAACTGTTAATCAAACCTAAACTGTTTTAAAGTCAAAGAATTGTAATATTATGTGTTGTTCATAATCATAAGTTCATGTTAAATTATTTTTTAATTTTATTTTGTAAAACAAATAGTAGTATAATTATTTACATTTCAATTCTAGCTTTAGACTTAAAAAGTACACAAGATAAGATCGCAGTACATTAATTTCAGATCATCAATTCAATAGCCATTGTCTTTTATTGGGTCAAATCACATATTTGTAACCTACAAAATACATGATAGCTGGGATGTTTTGATTAAAACATTATTATTTTAAAATATTTTTTTAGTAATACTAAATATAACTCGTACTGTGCCATTCTTATGCTACAAATTTAAATTAATTTTTCTTTTCCGGTCATTGGCGTTTGTAAAGTTTTAACTTCACATAAGTAATTACCTAAAAGAAAAATAGAAATCATTATGACTATTACGTAACTACGTATACCACTTCTTCTTATAACATATTTTATTTCATCTTAAAACTGTGTTTTTAGTTCACTAAACTATTCTTGCTACATAAGTTTACAGCTGTTCAAAATCTCAATATTTTATTTTATCATTGTACAGATTACTTATTATGCACTTGCTAGTCAAGTCAAGATAAGATAAGTCAAGATATTTTTTTACAGGATTGCAAAGAAACTTATTTCATTTTTTTTGCGCTTATTTTCTACCACCACTCTTAGCTAGCATGTTTATATGTAAGAAATATCTAAGGTCTGCGTGTTTTCTTACTAAAAAAACAAAACAAAAAAAGATAAATTGATTTACTATATCAAGTGAGAATATTTTATTATTCACATAATAACATTTAAACTTAAATCGTACTATTTTTTAAAATAGACAATATTTTTATTCGTACAACATAAAAATTTAAAAATTAACTTTTCTTCCTGTTTTTCAGAAAAAATGTTAATTGCCTGGTCGTAATTAATTAAATACTTTATATAGAGAGAATTGTTAAACTCGTAGTCTTCCTAGTAGCATATTTGATCGCAAATATTTTTTATGCAGTTTTAATTTGCTGAAGCTTCTTTCGCAGCTTGCAGATTATGTTAAAAATGTGGTATATTAAAAATTTTCTAGTATAAGATTTATTCTCGACACGACCACTTTCTATGGTTGACTGTCAAATTTTAAAACACAATTTCAATTCTTCCACTAACGTTTGTGCAACACAGATCTCCGTTTAGTGGTGTCTACGCCCAACAAGGTTTTCATCATTAAGTTATTTCACGCAATTCCACATGAATATGCTATCGAATTTTGTGGCGATTTGAGCAAAAGTCTTCATTTGGGGTAAGACGTAATTTTTTTGTATTGGGGTTTGATTTGATTCTCCACACGTTTCCTTTGTCGGTGGAGATAACAAGCAGATGGCATATTTGGAAGCATATCCATGACGTCACGTTGCTGTAATTAAACAATTCACATCGTCAAGGGGTTGGAGGCATTTATGATAGTTTCTTTTAAAACAATTACCAATTACAATATTAAGTCGAAGGAAAGAAAACTCTGCGCATTCGCTATCTGCAATGATTGAATGATTTAAGAACATAATTTATTTATGATAACGCCGTATCTAGGTTTTTGTGTTAGATTTCAATTACGTTTATTTAACTTTTAAAACATTTCATTTCTTGAGTTCAATTTAGTCAGAATTATATTAATTACTTTTTCCATTTAATGATTGAAATTTTTTCAGTATAAAATACTCTTATCTTGTATTATTCTGTCGCGCATTCTATTTATTTTTGACACGTGATGATTTTACATGGAAAGTTGTACTCCAAGCTTACAGGTAAACTAGAAACTTCATCCAATTTAGTTTTAGGTTGATAAGGACTTTGTTTCAATTTGTTCAAAAATTCAACTTCTCTAAATTTCTCTATTAAAACGTGGACCGCCTCCGATTTTGCTGACCACCTGGTTTGGCTAACACTTTGCAAATTTGTTTTAGTGTGCCTTTTTATAATATTCTACCGCTGAGCTAATGACACTAAAAATTTAAATAATCTTTAAACTAACCCAAAACCATTTAATATTTCGGGAGATACTGCTGCGGCAGTTACTCTCACTAGTTTTAAAGAGCACAATGGCACAAATATTGCAAATTAATTGACTTCTTTAAATCTTGTCTGAACATCTTTGTATACACTTGCCATATTTGATTCGTTACCGCTGGGCTGACCACGGCAATTACTTATATAAAGACTATCATTTTGTAATTTACTCGGAATTAGATCTAATTAAAAATTTTTCAGTTTTTACACTAACTTTAAAAGTCAATACACCGCTGTCATTAGTTAGCGTTAAACTTAACTTAATTGCTCCATGTGAAATACATCAGAAGTACATTATTAAGTAAAACTTAAATAGCATTGTGCTTAGAAAGAAGAGCAATGAGTTTCAAAAAGATTTTAAACACTAGTGTTGTGATCATTTTTCTAAAACCTTCATCCAGTTTGTAACCCTGTTTTAAATAATTTACAAAGAATTCATAAAAGTGAATAATTTTTTTAAATACATTATATATGTTCTTTTAATTAACTTCTAATTAGGCATTTTTTTAAACAATATTGATCGTATCAAGTGACTGTATTTCCTTTCTGTAGATTTGAAATTTAAGCAATTTAGGTATTTTTCAATTACATTAATACATTAAGAGCTTAATAAACAACGCATCTTATTCTCCATAGTTGCGTAAATTGACAAAGTAGCGTGGTCTAATGAATCAATTTGATTTGGTTTGCTTGTAACATTTTCACAAGTTTTAGTACTTTACTTTTATGCAAATGTCCCCAAAGGTCAATTTTTGTTCTAGATATATACTTTTTTGCTATTTCTAATAGATTGTCGTTGATTGAAATAAATTTTGTTTTTGTTAGATTCATTTTTAGCTCAGCCGCTTGTGTTGCTTTGCTGATGTTTATTAACATTGTATCCAACCAGTGATGGACACGTATTCTACATTATGTGGAAAAATACTGTTACAAATTTTAAAACCAATTAATTTTTACTAAGTATTTACGCGATTTTAAATCTGATTTACACTGGTAGTTATTTTTACGCTTCTACTTATCTTACAACATGCGTTAAACACCTTATTTATTTAGACCGACACAGTTTTAACACTTTCGACTTCTGACAAGAATTGATTAGCCTTCTGACTGGATTCGGACATCGTTTATATTTCGCTTTATCTGCTTCGAGAACATTTCGGTAACTAACTCGAATTATCTTAAATGATATCAAAGTTTCTATGCAGTTTGATACATTTACTATACAAAACTCAACAAGGCTTTAGAAATGGTTAGATTAATATAGTATAAAAAAAATATATCTTTATTTTTAAACAAAATTTAACTTTAGCACATTGTTGTTTGTGATAAATAAAAAGTGTTATGACTTAACAATCTCGCAATTATTTTTCTAAAACAAGATACGTTATAATTGTGGCTGGTCAAGAGTTTGCAAGCAATTCGTCAAAAATATCTAAATTTATATCCAATATATGGACATATTTACTATTTAAATATTTTACAATATTTATTATATAACTCAAACGTTTAACTAGGATACGTGTGTTACATTTAATTACGTTCACAACTTCTAAATGAAATCAAAAAATTAATTCCAGTTTTAGTATATATAACGGTTTCGGTCGGTTCAGGTCCCTAATAGAAAGATGACTCGTTTAAATATTTTATGTTAAAACAATTAAATTCTAACTTTAACAGTTGTCGCTTGGCGGAGTTTTTAATAATGCCGTTTTTTCTACGTTCTACACGGAAAAAAGGTTATGCAAAATTGATATGTATCATGCAAAAGTCAAGCCGATGTACGCTTGAATTAAACTTTTATTTTATTAGATTGTAGTTGTAATTGCATTGCAATAAGAGATTTAGTTTAAGTTTTAAAATGTACGTTTAATATTATTCGAATTTGAAAAAAAAGTAAATGCTTTAAATATGAAATCGTAATGATTAAATTCAGTATAGTATTTCTTTCCGTGTATAATTCATTATATACATAATGTACATTCTCTACATTATCTACATCTACGAAAGTTTGTATTGTTATAGTTGCATTATTGTGTATATGTTTTCAATAATTTGGTTGTACAGATAATCGATTCTGCATGTTTTTACGGTATCAAACGTCTTTTCAAAATCAATAAAAACGAGGTATAAAAATTGATTATATGCATATGCCTTGATCATGAAGTGTCTCACTATATGGATATAATCTATAGTCCTATCCTCCTTTATAAAACCTGCTTGTTCTAATAGTTGGAATTCGTTCAGATTTTACTCTTATTGCATATACAGTGTGATGACTAACTGGAATAAATTTAATAAAAATGTATCAACATGTTTCATGCAAAATTCCTGAAAAAAACTAATTATTGTTTAATGTTTCCCACATTTTAAAGTGAAGTTTGACGTTTTTTTTTAAAAAGGGGTGGGCTCGTTTTTCATTAAAAGTTATTTATTTATTTATTGAAAGAAACATAGTACACATTAAAATATAGCAAAATTGGACCACAGGAACAAGTCCTAAGACGGTCCACATCAAAGAAATACATTTTTATAAAAAACAAAAGAGTCTGAAAAACAATTAACAAAATATTATATAGTACTAACTAAAAAGGTCATTTCCTATCATAATTTTGTTTAGTTCATACTTAAATCTTGTAATACTTAAATCAAAAATATTCAGATCATTATGAGCCGCAAGAACCGTGTTCAATAAATTTGCTCCATTCACAAAGATAGAATATTTTAGTATATCGGTTTTATAATTTTTAATATGTAGTAGACTAGAATTTCTGGTATGAACAGACCTTGGTACATGAAAAGAAACTTGCTCCAGAAGGAATGCACAATCAATATGACCATTAATTAATTTAAATAGAAAACATAATACAGATATGTTTCTTCTGATTGACAATTTACAAATACCAGCATCTTCTCTAAGTGTATCAGAAGGGGTATCAAATGAACAATACCTCTTGTGTTTTTTATAAGACAAATATCGAAGCATGCGGTTCTGCATTATTTCTAGTTGTTTTACATATTTAATATTACTGGGAAGCCAAACATTTGAGCAATATTCTAGTCTACTACGGATTAGTGCATAATAAAGCATAGAAATGCATCTCACGTTACTAAAATCACGAGTAGTTCTTTTAACAAAACCAATTAGTTTATATGATGAATTTGTTATTGAATCAATAGGTTTAGAAAAAGTAAACTTATTATTAAAAATGACACCGAGATCTTTATGAGTGAACACTACTTCCAACCTATTGTTATTTATCATATAAACCGGTTCATAATCTTGCCTTTGTTTTGAGATAGACATGACAACACATTTTTTAATATTTAACATTAATTGATTTTCGGTACACCATAAATTGAGTTTATTTAAATCATCCTGTAGAAGATCACAATCATTGCCAGAACGTATACTTGAAAATAGTTTTAAATCATCAGCATACATTAGGCATTTGGAGTAGAAAATAGGTGGCAAATCATTGACAAACGTCAAAAAAAGAAGAACTCCCAGCTTGGCCCCTTGAGGAACACCTGATAAAGCTACTTTTTTATTTGAATTAAAATTTAGAAACCTAACGGTAAATAATCGATCTCGTAAGTACGAACTGAAAAAAGATAAAGTTAGTTTGGAAGCACCAAGTCTATGTAATTTAAGTAATAGTAGATTGTGATCGACCACGTCAAATGCTTTAGAAAAATCTGTAAAAATGATATCAACACGGCCACCTTCATCAAGAATATTTCTAACATACTCGGAAAAGCTGAGTAAATTACTTTCAGTGGATCTTCCAATGAAGAATCCATGCTGCAAAGGACTGACGGAATTCTGAACACAACTGAACAATATTTTCTAGATTACATTTTCAAAAACTTTAATATTGATACTGGTCTATAGTTTGTTAAATTAGATTCAATACCAGATTTGAAAACTGGAGTAACTTTTACACACTTCCAAAGGTCAGGAAAGAGTGCAGTTTTTAATTGAAGGTTAAAAATAAAACATAATTAATTAGCAACCACATCTTTAAGTGCTTTAAATATATAGCTTGGAATTCCATCAGGACCACTGCTCCGCTTATTTTTTAAGTTATCAAAGGCAAGATTAACGTCATGTAAGGAGATGTCATCCAGACTGAAGGAACATATATTATTAGAATTATTGTTTGTTTTCAAGATATTATCCACGTCATAATCCGATTCCAATTTGCTATGCACTGAACTAAAGTAATCTGCAAAAGCTTCAGAAATTTCATGTCCACAAAATTTTTCACCATTGTAATACATTTCATCTAATAATTTTGTTTTAGATTTTAGAGATTTAGTATAAGACCAAAATTTATTCACATCAATAGAAATAGAGGTTTCAATATCTTCAATGAAATTAGTATAAGCCATATTTATTTTTTGTTTTAGTAACTTTCGAATAAATTTAAATCTCGAGCAAAAGAAGGGAGATATTTTACATTTTTTTGCAAGTTTATTTTTAGTTTTACAAAGATTAATTATCTCCGAGTTAAACCACACTGGATACTTACTTTCCGGTTTAATCAAAATCTTGGGAACATGTTTATCAAAAGCATTGAATAATACATCTTAAAAATACTGTACAGCTTGGCTTGTATCAGAAAAACAATATAAAGAAGACCAATCAGAATTAGCGATTGTAGATTTCAAATCCTTTAAATTAACATTTTTAAATTGATAATAACTAACATTACAAGCTTGATTGCACAATTTAGCAGTAGCTAAAGAATTTTTAGGTAAATGTACTAAGATCAATAAGGAAGGGTGATGGGCATCCTCAACAACCAAGGGATTCTCTCTAAATACCAAAACATTTGCACAACTGGTTAAGACTAAATCTAACGTCCTAAAGTTAAAAATCAGAACTTTATTGGCTGATAATAGATCATAAAGCGACATAAAACTCTGTATAATTTGGATCTTATTTTTTGACAAATAAGAATCACTAATTGAACTATCATAAAATTCAGGCACATTGAAATCACCAATTACAATGATATTATATTTATGATAATCAAAAAATTCCGTATATGCATCATTATTACAATTTGGTTTAAAATACATTGTTATCAAAATAAAATAATTACCTTTATAATTAAGACTGCAAATGAGAGAATCAAAATTGTTATTCGAGAATGCCTTCACTATACTAGGCTTGAAAAACAAATTGATGGCAACAAGAACTCCACCTCCCCTTACCAAACCATCTCCAGGGCGGTCAGCTCTCCATACTGAGTACCTATTATCAATAAGTTCATTGTCAAAAATACTTGAATGTAACCATGATTCACTTAACACCAAAACATCATAGTCATTTTCTAGTACTGAATTGTATAATTCTCGAGTTTTTGTTCTCAGGCCGCGCACATTTTGATAATAAATATGAAGTTCACTGTTATTAATTTTTAAATTATCTTTTATGATATTAGAATATTAGGATAATGAAATTGAAAAATTATGAAAGAATTTTATCAATATCAGCCTGAGAGGTAATCATTATAACTTTGGAATTATCAGTCTTGCGTAGAAATATCTTGCGAGCACTCGTCCATACATATTTCCAATTAAAATCTTTCTTGAATTTTCGAGCTTTAGACAATAAAATTCTGCGTTCTGCTGTTAGGGACTCATTGATATAAATTGGAGAGCTTGTTTGTAGACCAAGATGAGTTGTATTGAGAACTCGCCTTATTTTTTTCTTTTGTAAGAAAGCATTTTTACCTGAACGTCTTAAAAATTTAAGCACAACTGTACCAGGCTGGTCATCAATTTTATTTTTTAACTGAAAATAAGTATCAAGCATATCCTCCTGAAGAGGAAAATCAATGGATTTAGATAGGTTTATTATTGACGGAAGCAGTGGTTGATTTGGCTCTACAGGAAGTCCATGGATTTTAACAGAATTCAATCTAGAATCTTGTTGTGCACAATCTAAGTCATACTTAAGTTGATTTACTTGTTTTTTTAAAATGGAGTTTTCTGTGACTAAACTTTCAATCAACTCCTGTTGCTTTTTAATTTGTTCATTTTGTGCAGTAATAAGTTTTATATTTTCATCAGATTTTTGATTACAAAATTCTAAAGATTTATTAATATCTTGTTCTACGGTTTTCTGAGCACCTTCAAGTTGTTTAAGTTGATTCACAAAAGATTCTTTAAAGGAATTAAGCCACTTACTTATTTCAGGATCCATGTTGTTTTCAGGAACAAGTTCGTCGATGCTTTGAAGACTTTCGTCTGATTCAGTTTCACAAGCACATGTTGGACATAACCAAGAGGATTTGTCTAGTATTTCACCATCAGAAATTTTAATGCACTTCAAATGAAATAGAAAATGGCACAATTTACATTTAATTTTCTCTTTAACTTGTCTAGAAATATGACTTGCACAGATTCTACAAACACTCATTGAACCAGGAAAAACACCATAAAAATAACTTCTTGTAAAGAATATATTATTAAAAATTTCAAAATAGTTAATGCACTCATAAATAAGAATTAAATACGAAATTATAAAATCATAACTGAATTAAAATGTTTAGAATTAACGTTGTAATAAGTTGATAGGTATGATGACCTTTAAAAAGATAAGAGAGACGACACACTCGCCTCGACATACGCACTTGAACTTATTTTTAAAAACTTCTTAAATCTAGTTTTTTTTTCTAAACCACAAAAGCGGATTATGAGCTGTAATTTCTATAGAACAACAGAAGGTTACAAAACATAGCATTTCATAAAAAAAAATTGGGCGTTAGTGCTCACCGTCATGTAGAGGTAAAAAGTCAAAAATCACCTTAAAATGTAGTAAACATTAAACTTAAATCTACCTGTTTCAAAGAAACATTCTGGTGTATTTTTATTAAATTAATTCCAGTAATCACACTGTAACAGTAAAACCGGCGGGTAATTTCAAAATAAATAACTTTCAATCAACGTGACATCGAATTTCAAAACAGGTGGGTAATGAAATCAATTTTTAAATAATACTGTTTAATATTTTCTTGTACTATATGAAACCTTTAATAATACTTTGTATTAATTGATATTGTTGAAATCAATTTAAACAAAAATGCCTGTAAAAGAATTAAACATGTTACCTATTACTACAACAAATAAGATTTTTTATGCACAGTAAAACATAGAAATGGTTTTATGTACCTATGTAATAACAAATGCAGTTTGCTTAATCGGCGCGGCGTTTAATATGCATTTTTATTTCTAAACTATTTTATTAATTAATTCAAACAAATTTTTGTTTTTAGTATTTTTATGACAAAATGAATGTAAATTGATTCAAAAAAATTTCTTTTTTAATTTGACAGCAAAGATTATTTAAAAACAAGCTGTTTACAAATTAAAATAAAGAAACTCTTTTTTTTTTAAACTTAAGTAACTACATATATAATTTTAAAGATAAGTCTAATTAAAACCATCAGTTAAAAACACCCAAAAAAATTTCGGCAACAATACAACAGCTAACACAGGAAACATGCAATTCTTCACAAAATCGTGTAATAATGAAACAAAAGTCGTTATTATATAACAAGGTAAATGTAAATACATGTTGTTCTGTTTATATACTGGTATTCATTGAGCAGATTTACAAAGAACACTTGAAAATAAAACATTGTCGTACATATAATTTTAGTTAGATTTAAAAATCACAAAGGATTAGAATTACGCAACGATGGTTAATTAAAAATCTTAACTCATATAATATGTTCTTTGTAGTAAATATGTTCAAATAAAAAAAATATTAAAAAAAGTATTTAAACAAGCATTTTTTCATTTTTGTTAGTACCTAGCTTCTACATTTTAAATGTGCTCTTTGTGTTATGGATTTTGTGACAACTTAATTATGTTTGCTTAGGTGTTTCTATACTAAATTAACAGGACTAATATTCAATTGTCAAACTGTTAGATATCTTTAATCTCATATATAATGAAATAAAGTGAATAACAAGAATAACACCCACTAGAAATAACGACGCTACCTACTTATAAAAGCTGTGTGCAGACGTTCAAAGTACTGTGTAGGTGGAAAATAGTATTAATATTTATAACTAGTTTTACGTTCAACAATATGTCTAAATCATTTATAAAAACAAGTAGGTATTGTTTTCTATATTAATTCAAACTATATATCTTTTTGTTAGCCGAAATGTACTGCATATCCAGTGTTTAACATCCGTATGTCGTATGAGATATACAACAATGTTCAGGAAGGTGTTAAGCGAGCGCAAACCATCAGGCGCGTTTATTGATATTTTCTCGAGTTGAATAATAAATCGAAAATAAAAAATATAACTTTAGAATCGCCAGCAGAATTGTGGGTGTAGAGCGTGTTTCCTTCCGGGAAACACCAACGTCGTGAAATCGTGCAGTGCATAATGCGGGTCTTAAGTATAGATGAAGCCGTACAGTCGACATACAAACATGACATTTATGGGGCGTTTTACGAACTTGCATGTTCGCGCATTACTATATAGAAGACCATGAAAGCTTGCATTGTAAAATATAGCCTCTTCACTTGTAAACACTCTGTTAAACGACGAACTTGAATCTGTGAATAACTTTGTTTTGTTCTCTTTCTCATTGAATTGTTGTAGTTAGAATCGTCTATTGTTCTGCTGATTTTATAAAACAACGGTTAAACTAACTATGACACGCTATTCGTTGTTGTCTGAGTTGCCTTTTTCCGCCCTTCATAATATGTCTTCATAATATGTATATTTTAATCAAGTAGCAATATACTTTCTGTATTATCATAAAAATAATTAATAAAAACATATTTAAGATGATTACAAGTTAAGCTAAACTGTGACTAATGTATTTCAGACAAGTAATAATAATAACTAGGTTAACTATAGCTAGAATTTAATTATCAACAATTTTAAGTACTATAACTAATTGTTTGTAGCATTTTTAAACCTACTGTATTTTCCATTTCAATTAAATAGTGGCCATGATAAAGTGCGCACGATAGCGCTACGAAACGTGGGCTTTACAAAATACAATGAAGTAAGGTTAATTTGCTGCTCCTACCTAAATGTTGAAATACAAATAATAACTATTAGGAATAAAAAAGGTTTGTTCCTATTCTATTATTTTACTATAATTCAGAAACTGATCTAAAAATTCCTCAGAGATTAATCTTATATTTTTAGGTGTTTGATTTAAAACAACATGAATGCATTTTTTTATTATCAAAATCAATCAGCACTCCTAAACTTTCACCAAAATTTTCATGTTTACTTTTTGGAAACCAAATTCTTAAGAGTCTACAACTTTTAAGTGATATACTAAAAGTGGACTATCTTTTACATCTATTTTCGTCGTTTTTTGCATATTAGAAATTTCCGTAATTACATGTTTATTTAGTCCATCTAAGTTAAAACACAATTTTAATAACGCGCGTCTTTCTTTTCAACAATGACAATCTAATCTGTCGGCCCCGAAACCGAAATTTGTCCAAATTAAATTTATTAAACCAGAACCGTTATTTATTTTTTGGTTTTATTTTCAGTTGTAGACATTATTAAACGTAACACACAAAACTTTTAGAAGAGCAATAAGTAGGCAATATTTAAATAGTAAATAATTTAATAATTTGTTTGCAGTAAGAAAAATAGCTGGTTTCTTTTTGATATGAATTCATGAAAAAGGCAAAAACACATAACAAGTTCAGATTTTCCAGATAGGTCAAGATAAAAACCTGCTTACTCAGCAACACTGATTGACATTTAAGACATTTTTTACATGTTTTGTAAAGTAATCGCAAATGCAGTAAGCTTGAAATTAATTCATCGTCTCTTACGTTTCTTCTTTCTGATTATTTGTAACATAAATCGCGAAAGATTGTACGATTGAAACCTTGGCAAATTAAATAATACAGTAATGCCTCGCTTAAGGTTACCTTAGTTACAGATACCTCACTATAACGTCATTGCTGGAAGTCGAGCGGTTGACAAGCGGGGGCGCCTGTACACCTGCGAACCTGCTGGGATTCCGTGGAATTGTCAGTTACTTGTAGTACTATAATCTTCACCATATTAGTTTACATCAATAGTGAGTAAAAAAATCGGTATAAAATTTCGTGTGATTTCTTTCTCCGTTACCGTTGATTCGGTTAACGTAACGTTCTCGAGGAACGCATCCCTAACGTTAAACGAGATGTTACTGTATAACCTTTACACCATTTTTCTGTTGTTTTTTAAATCTTACTTTTAGTAAATGTAAAATGTTGTGATTTGATAACTTTGCTTTTAAACATCTAAATAAAAATAAGAAAGAAAAAAATAACTACAGTCTATCCATGTTTAAGCTGTAGCGGATGTAAACAAATGCACACGTGGTTAACAAAATATACAGACCAATATTTAGAGGTTTTGTGTTATTTTTAATATACAGTATTAAACTTTATCAAACGCGGTCCACATTTGGTTTATAATAAAATAAAATATATACATTAGTATATATAAAAAATAAAAAAAGAACGATAAAAGTACAACAATAATTAAAATACACTTTAATCGTGGTTTTCTGCGATCCTGAAAGTTAAAATTTGACTGCTAAGATAGCAACGGAAATAGTGACAGGATGATGGTCATTACAATTTACTCGGTATATAACATGGTTGTGCATTATGTCAATAAACGCAATTAATTCATTTTGAGGTTTTATGTAGTATTTAGTTTAGTGTCTACGCCACATGAAAGATCTAGCCGGTAAGGAAGTACCAGACTCCTTACTTACGAAGTTGTGAAAAAGCTTTTACCATCCACAATACAAGTAATTCTAACTGCAGCTGTATCGATAAAAACGTCACAACCAACTTGCAACACTGGCTGATGCAATCCATGACACCACATGCACTTTCATGCAAGTAGCCGCAGCAAGCACAGTAAATCACACAACTATTGAATTACGACAGAAGATTACAGATGCGTCATGTACTTACACAACGTGCATCCAAGCGAAGCAATTTCTAGAGACGAAGCAACCATGAGATCCGAGAAATGTGCTAGTACGATAATAGATTTGGGGAGAAAGCGCTAAAGTGTACCGAATCTTGCAAGTATACAACAAAAAACGTGTACAGGGATTCGTAAACTCGGACAACGATTCCATGTATTTCAAAGTGTGCTGCTTACTCGTGACAGAAAAATACAAAGAACAGCAGTTTTTGGTGGACACAGGCGCAAACATAAGCGTATATCCAAAAAAAACTGGTTTGTGGTATACTCAGCTCTACCGATTAGAAACGTTTTGTAGCAAACAACACAAAAATTGTTACGTATGGTCTTAAAACTTTACAGGTAGTTTTTAAACTGTGACAAGCATTTTTGTGGAGTTTGATAATGGCCGATGTCGAGCAACCAAGCGATTTTTAATTTTTTTTTGAGATTTTAGTGGACATCCGAAATAAGTGAATTTCCTGGCGTGACAAACATTAACAATGCCCTACCTAAAACAGAACAACATTTTACCGTCTATTTTATTACTACTACACAAGAATAACCAGTGAATTTGCAAGCTTGCAGATTAGCACCAGCTCAACAAGAAACACCAAAAAGAGAAATTGCAATGATGCTCTAACAAGGAATGATACGACCATAAAAAATTAACTGGTCTTTGCCGTTACATCTATCAAAGAAGAATTGCGTCTTTGTATAGTGAATACAGAAGATGGAATGCCAGAACAACATTAGACCAATATCCTGTATCTTACATTGAGAGCTTTTAAGTAACACTTTTTGAAAAAAAATGTTTTCTATGTTAGATGTCATTAAAGCTTTTAATCAAATTCCTGTAGACGCTAATTACGTGCCAAAGGCAGCAGTGATCACACCAGTTAGTGTCTTAGAGTTTCTTCGCATGCCATTCGGTCTTCGTAACGCAGCACAGTCATTTCGAAGATTTATTGCCGAGATTCTACGTGATTTCAACTTTTGTTTCGCATACATCGACGATCTACTTATACCTTTAAACAACAAACAACAACATTTTGAAAATCTACGATCTACGTTCAGTCTTACAAAAACTCCAAAATTATGGTATTGTTATAAATCCATTCAAATGTGTTCTGGTACAAGAAGAGAAGTTATTCTCTTAGGCTACCATGTTAATGAAAATGGCACCAAACTACTACGTAGCAGAATCGACACTATCGAGAAGGCAAGCAAACCTGCAACGGTCTACCAACTTGGACAATTTTTGGGTATGGTCAATTTTTATCGACGCTTTATTTTAAAAGCAACAGAAATTCAGGCTCCTCTAATTGATTTCTTTAGTGGACACAAGGCTGAGAATAAAAAATCAATATTATGGACAACAGAAACCGACCATGCATTTGCCGAGATTAAAAAAGCATTAATTAACGTTACATTAGCAGCGCACCTTTTCCCTAATGCACCGATTTTACTCATGGTTGACGCCAGCCAGAAATCTATAAAAACTCATCGAACGCAATTAGCAGCCAATAAGATTATTCACAAAAAAATTGAGCTCACAGCAACAAAAATACAATGCTTACGACCGCAAACTTCTAGCTGCATCATCATTATAAACCTTTAGTTTATCCTTCCGACAAAATCTAATGAAATGTTTGCCTAGAGAGTTCCGTTATTTACATTACATTGGAAAATTTACAACAGACATCGAACACGTAAGTCAACAAAAACCGTACAACCGACGTCTTCAAGAAAATCTTTTTTTATATCAAAAGATAATGCTTATTGTTTGACTTGCGTTGACAGATTTTCCCGATGACGAGAAGTCATTTCACTTCCAGACATCGAAGCAAAAACAGTCGCACAAGATCGTGTACATAGACAATTAAAGGCAGCAATCAAATGCCACAATAATAACACTTGGATCAATTACACATCAGCACAAATTCTCTACGGTAAAAACTTACGTTTACCCGGAGAATTTTTTACCAAAAGTGAAATGCATTTGATCTTGTCGTACATTTCCAAACACATTTGGAAACAATTACAGCTAAAAAACAACTCATTACAACAACCATCATAAAACTTTCATACCGAAAGAGCTACATACTTGTTCGCATGTTTTCGTGCGATACACGATGCTGTAAGAAATTATCTTACGGTGGACTCTATATAGTCATTTCACAAAATCCTTAAACGACGATATGTAAAATAAACAAAAAAAACAGGTAATATCAATTGACAGACTCAAACCAGCATTTTTAAGACCTAATCGCCGTCAAGAAACAGTACTCAACTTAATAGGTAAAAGCCACCACAGCAGTATTCTTAATTCACCTTTAATAAAAACTACAGGTGCACAAGAAGGTCGGATAGAATAGTTAATTTTCCATCGAAACACTGTGACCTCGTTAAAATTCAAATTTTTACATCAAGTTATGTGAACAAACAATTATATTTTTTCTTTCATAATTACCTTATATGTAAAATCTTATCTTTATATTATGTACACTGCCTCAATAAATTAATTGGACACTCTTAGGCGCGACCTGCAAGGTAGGCAACCAAACTTACGTTATAACAGAACGGCTAATTAAATTTGACAACATTGGCATTGTAGGCATTTCTTGCAGTGATATTACGAGGTTACTAACCATTCTTTATCGCACAATTTGTTTCTAAAAATTACTAAAAGCTGTTCTCTTAAAATTTACTTAGCTTTTCAGTAAGTAAAACACTAGATATACTAAAAAAATTCAATTAAATACGAATACAGAAAGATTGCTACATGTGTTTTTAAAAACCATTGCATGAGATTTTGTCACAGCATTTAACTAAAAATTAAGAATAACAGATTTTCTTAAAAAAATCAGAACAATTAATTTTACTTATTTACCGTGGCTATTTATAACCTAGAATACAAAACAATAGTTTATATGATGGATAACTAAAAACTTGCACTTATTTTATTTCTATCATTGATTTAATTGCAAAGTGTACAATTTTGTTATATAGTTGACAGTTAACAAGCGTTTCGCAATCTTGGATTCTTAATTTTATTCTACAAATTTTTATATTTTACCTAATATTTTTTTTCGACGTTCAGCACATCTTTTGTTATGAACTCAGCGTTTTCATAAAATATATTAAATTTCGTATCTTTTAACGTTACAATAAATTTTTATTAAAAATATTTTTACTTTGAATTATTGATTTCTGTTACCTGACTTAAAATTAAACTTTTGTTTCTTTTGTTCTAAATTGTTATTATAAGCCTACTAATAATTAAACATTTAATAACAGTATTTTTTGAAAAAAAATGATTTATTTATTTCATCTTAAGTAGTTGTAACAATTACAGTTTATGATCAAACTGTAACTTAAATTTATAGCTTCTGTTTCCGAAATTGTATGTGTTGTAGGAAAGAAGATGACGCTTCATCAGTATGTATATGAATTGAATTAAATTAAATTAAAATCATTTAATGAAACTAGTTATTTTAAAATGCAACAATTATAAAGATTATAAAAAGACAAAGCGAACCTGATTTTAAATAATACTCCACACATAAAAAAACACAAGAAAGACATTAAATTAGAAATTTGAAAAAATAACTTAATATTATTATATAAAGTAGTTGCTTTAAAAAAGGTATTATTGAGTACACTATAAAGGTTCATTAGTATAATTAAAAAATATATAATTATTTTTTACACATCAGATTTTTCTAAATATTTAAAGGACATACACATAAGTAAAAATTGAATGGTTATAATTACGTTATAAATAAAATTAATTTTGTTTTTACGCTTCCAATTTAAATTAATTGTGAAGATGACGTGAAATAAATTTTCTGCTTTTTTAAAATTTAGGGTTTATTATTTATTTTACACTTGAGTTAAAAATACGAAAACGAATTTAAATTTAATCATGTTTTGTCGTCTAGTAGTTTCTTATTCACTTTACTTTTATATATAAATGAGTTTTAACTATACTTCGCCGATTTGTAAAAACCTAGCATTGTTATAGAACTGATTTTTTTGTTTTTTATATTACAGAAAATATATTTAACTAGCTTAGATATGTTACAAAACGAAACATTTCTAAACAAAGAAATCAACATTTGAAATTTTAATATATACCAACCTAAATAAAATTTAAAATGTTTGTATTGAATAGCTTAAAATGAATATAATTTAATTTGTCGCCCAATATATTAAAATGTCAATAAAGTTAAAATATAAATAAACCGGTATATTAGTGATTTCTTAGGGTAAATTATATACATTTATTTACAAGCAAGATTTAGAACTTAAGCTAAG
Organism: Aquatica leii; assembly: GCA_035610365.1. Taxonomy (NCBI): domain Eukaryota; kingdom Metazoa; phylum Arthropoda; class Insecta; order Coleoptera; family Lampyridae; genus Aquatica; species Aquatica leii. The sequence goes on from CM069432.1 coordinate 85,205,467, forward strand.
TTCTTTCTCAGCCTGCAGGCGCGGCTCCAGCAGTTTATTTCAAGGGAAGCTCGTCACATTTTTTTAATGATAATATTGCATTAACATGGGTGTACCCAGATAGGGACAGGGGAGAGAGAAAGTCAATTTTAGTATGTCTGCAAGACATAATAGCGCAATAATAAATTCTCCTTGCTTAATAGAGCATACAAGTGTGAGAGCTTTAGACGGACTATTGGTATCCTTCCACTTTATTATCTGACTTAGTGCTTTAGATATCTCAATCCAATGAGTAGTAAACTTTAACACGGAATCGTGAAGATCGGCCGATCTAGTTTCACACAGGCTTGAAATCTTCATATCTATGCTTCCTTTCCATACTTGATTTCTTTTTGCTGATTGTTAAAAGGAAATCACTGCTTTCATAATTCCCACTGCATTTCTTATAGCACTTATTTTAGATGATTGGAAAGAGAATTATTTAGTACGTGATTGTAACAAGGGCATCCACAAGCATTTGGTGCATATTTAATAATTTTCGACACTGCGCCATTAAGGTCTGATGTCATGACACTGCAACTGTCTGTACCAATTCCAACGCAGAATTTTATATCAAGATTTACTTTTTTAATGGTTTGCAGTATAATTTTCCCCAGAGCTTGTTCACTTAGTTTTATTTCGGGGTTATCATTGACCTCGGATTCTACATTCTACTCTTTCTTTGTTGTACATGTTCATATTCGTTAACAAAAGTAACAAAATCTTCTTTAATTTGCTTATTATAATAATACTTTAAACTTAAACTCATTTGTTCGACTTGAGCTATATCCGTTGTCTCATCAAATATTATGGAATAATATTTTGCGCTTTTGAACTGATGAACAATGCTATCCAGTATTATCTCTCCACAACATTCAATCAACTCATTTTGTGTGTTTCTTCCTATATCAGTAGCTCTAGAGCTGGTGTTTTTTAAATAGTTTTCAAGAACGGTGTTGCCAGATGCCATTCGAAAACATAAAAATTCTCTAACATTTTCTTCATTTGCGTTTGATTCGTTCTCTGTAACTACCAGTTCATCGTCTCGGTGGCGTCTTTAGGGAATACTTTGTCATCCGAAAAATATAATAAATTCAATAATGGGCTTTAACCTTTCTTTGTTATCTTGGACTTGTGCGAGTCATTGTAAATTAAGTTAGTTCTCTCTCGGGATCTCTATAAAATCGTAAAAATGTCATTGCTTTTAAACTGCTATTTTTGTGGTATGAAGCAATGCCGTGACAGAACTCCATCTTTACTTGTTAATTTGGATAACTTTGCCAACGGTTGTGTTACAAGTTTTCGCAACTGCACGCTGTTATTATGACCTGCATTATTAGCGGCAAATAAAAAAATTTACTAAAGACCCCGTTCTTTGATGGCGAGAAAACTGCCCAATTAAATTGTTCTAAATGAGATCGCAGCAAGTATCTCTTTGCACTTTTTCCGTCTTTACTTTTTTTCGGAGAACGGCAGTTGAACTTTCATAAAATCGGTTAGTGGTGTTCCAATATTCAGACCAACATCGAGCTCCTGTAACTCTATCTGATGTGGTAAGGCGCTAGACGGTTCTACGTATGGTTTTTTGCAACTCGAGGAGTCCTCTTCTGCAACAGGTGCCTTTGCTAGTAAAGACAAAGGTGTCTGTAATAAAAGACCTTATTTTGAGTTTTTTATGTAGATGTATACAGTGCTGCTGACTTGTTGACGGTTTTGATTATTTGATATACAGGGTGTCAATACTAAGTCGTTAAACCCGCAAATGGCAGTTAAAACTTGTTGCAGCAAACAACTTACTTTAGTTCCAATTTTTGATTCGATGCCAGGGTTTGCACTTCTACGAGTTATTTTGTGTTTTGAAAAACTGTCATAACTTTCATTTTAATGATTAAAAAAATTTAAATTTTAAAAATCATGCGGTACATTTACATTTCAATTATCTATTTTTAAAACGTGAATTTCTTTTCTGAAAATAAAATTAAAAAAATACTTTTAGAAAAAAGCTCACTATGAGCTGATTATAATTGTTAAAAACTATTTTAACCAAAATCTAATTATCAATGAAAAATTGTATAAACGGGACTTATAAATATATAGAATACAAAAAATCTAAATTCTTCAATTTTTCTGCGAAATTTCAGATAGATTCTTAACAAAATCCTACACAAGAAATAGGTACTTAGTATATGTTTCAAAAAATTATAAATTGGAAAAATGTTTGACTCGTTTTGAAAACATCAAGCAGCATATAAAAATAAATAAACGCAGATGTTCTCATTGAGAGTGAGAGATAAGAAAACTCGGAACAGGAGAACTGGCTTTACTTTTCATTCATCCCCTTTTGTAAGCTTTTCAAAATACAAAAACGAATTACGAACATTAGGTACCTGCCTGTATCAATTTATTGAAAGAAGTTCAAACGTAAACACAAATTTTATTATGGCGTGGTTTGTAATGTACATACATTGAAATAATAATGAAAATAAAATACAATCGTTATTTTACTCGTTTTACTTAACACGTTCTCAAAAGGAATACTCAGTCTGCTAATTGCGCAGGCATCTTTTCCCACTCCTGCATCTGCGCTTCTTGCTCTTTCGAGGTACCCATCACAGCAACCACAGATGAATTCTTAACATCCTCCCGCGGCGACGACAAATATGACATAATCTCCAAAGGGTATAAAAGTTGAATGGGTCGTCTCAAAATGTTTCCATTGGAAGTTTTCACCTCGTACGCACGAACCTTGCCATCTCTTCCCTTAATAGGACACATTAGTCGCACCAACTTCCAATGTACACGTGGCATGTTATCGTCATGCAAAACCGCTATATCGCCTGTCTCAAATTTCACCTTATCATTGCAAGGTCGATTTTGATGAACAGATCGTAATTGTTGTATATAATCTCTGCTCCAGCGTTTCCAAAACTTTACGGCCAACTTGTTTCGCGCTTTCCAAAGTTTTAATATGTCGCATCTGGCAAAATCAGCTTCGAAACTAACATTGAATCCGTTTTCACTTGTTCCAATTAAAATATGTGAAGGCGAAAGTATTTCTAAATTATCGGCGTCACTTGAAAGATAAGTTAGCGGTCTTGCGTTTACCACTGCTTCTACTTCCGTCAGAACGGTAATTAACTCATCAAGACACAAAAGAGCCTTCCCCAAAGTAATTTTAAGGCGTTCTTTGTTGTACGTATCAAGCGCTCCCAAAAACCGCCCCACCAAGCAGCACGTTCAACAATAAACTTCCACTTAATCCGATAGCGGTTTGCGAATTGCTGAACTTCCTCATTTGACACAATTCTAGATAGTTGCTGTACTTCAGTTGCACATCGTTTAAAAGTCTTTGCGTTATCCGAAATAATAACATCAGGAACACCTCGGCGCGATATAAAACGTTTTAGCGCACGAACGCAACTTTCAGCGGTTAAGTCGGGAACATACTCCAGATGTATTGCGCGTGACACGGCACATGTTAAAAAAGCAATACATATATTTTCAATTTAGAATGATCGTTCAACACATATAGCGGTCCAAAGAAATCTATACCTGTCACTGTAAACGGTTTATTCCCGCACAAAAGTCGATCTTTAGGCAGCGGTGCAAACACTTCATCGCCATGCTGGGCCTTTAGTTTTTTGCATTTTATACACTTATTTAAAATGGTTTTTATTTTTTGTCTAGCACAAATTATCCAATATTTCTTTCTTACAAAAGTCAAGGTGGCATTTACACCCGCGTGCATATTTTGTGTATGGCAATCCCAAATTAATTTCGCACTAAATTCAGCGTTCTTTGGTAAAATAACCGGATATTTACTTGCGTATGGTAAATCACTTAATTGTAATCTACTTCGTAATCGCAAAATACCATGTTCATCCACAAAGGGGTTCAGTAACAATATTGAAGACGACTTATCAATTGGATAGTTCTTAATTAATGATTGAATCTCAGCATTGTAAAATAATTGTTGGGTGTGTTTTATCCAATAACGTTCGGCATTTTCTATTTCGTCTCTGTCTAAATTATGATTTTGTGTCTCCTTCACACCCCTTAAAAGTTTAATAAATTTTAAAACGCGTGCAGTAACTCGAATTATCTTTTCAAGGCTGCTGAACTTGTCAAGTTTAAAGAGCGGCGTTGGTACTGTACGTGCGACATTACAGATAACACTCGCGGTCACAACAGCTGCATAATCACATTCTTGCGTAAAGTCATTGACACCATCTAGTTCGTTACTTCGCAAAAAATTCGGTCCAATTTTCCAAGTTTCGTTCATAATGAATGCGTTTGCCTTTATTGGTCGTGTTAATAAATCAGCCGCGTTTATATGACCTGGTACAAATTTTATAGTTCCTTTACATAACCGACGAATTTCGTCTACACGATGCGTTACATATTGCTTCTGCTTGCTCGATGAAGTACGTATCCAGGTTATGGCTATCTGTGAATCGCTCCAAATTACAATGTCATTAACAGTACAACAAATGTTTTCGGTTATAAAATTACTGAGTCTTACTGCACATAATATAGCGGTTAATTCTAATTCGGGAAGTGTGCGTGAAGCAACACGATCCTTCGTTATAGGTGCAATCCTATTTTTGGCCATTAGAAAATTACAATACGTTTCACCTGTAAGGGTAACAAATCGGCAATAGGCAATCGCTCCATACGCACGCAAACTAGCGTCTGCAAATATATGCAATTCCAATGATTGCTCCTTTATGGGTACACAGCATCTGGGCATGTGATAGTTATTCAGAATGGGCAATTCACTTTTCCATTCATTCCAGTCCGTTAAAATTTTAGCTGGTACAATCTCATCCCACGTACAGTTTAATTTCCACAAATCTTGTAGCAGTAGTTTTAATTTTAAAGTGAATGGACATAAGAAACCTAACGGATCATAGATTTTCGCGGCTGTACTTAAAATCGCTCGTTTTGTTATAGGTGCTTCAATTGATGTAACGTCAAGTAATTCGATACTGAGAGTATCCGATAACGTAGACCATTGAACGCCTAACACTTTAGTATAATCTACGGTTGGTTCGTTTTCAAAACATTGACGTAGGTTCGGGTCATTTGTTTTCCATTTACGGAGATTCATTCCGGCTTTGCTAGTGATAATTTTAGCTTCCGTATAGAGTTTATGTGCTGCCTCGAGATTACTTGCACTGGCAATTAAATCGTCTACATAAAAACTCGTTTTCATCACTTCGCAGGTGTCCTTATAGTCATTTTCCATTGTATCGAGATGGTGCGTTATTACCGCCGACAGTAAAAAGGGGCTGCAAGTAACACCAAATGTTACTCGTTTCATTCTATAACGAACAATTTGCGGTAATTCGGTGACGACGTTGAAATTATTCAATGGTTTATCATACCACAAAAAACTGTGGCTGTCGTAATCACTCTCGTTTAAAGAAATTTGTAAAAAAGCCTTTTCGATATCACTCACTAAGCCTATTCGTCCCATGCGAAAATTCAACAATACTGTTAGTAATAGTGGCACTAGGTTATCGCCCTTATATAAAAGGTCATTGAGTGAGTTTTCACCATAGTCGTGTGCTGAAGCATCAAAAACCACACGTAATTTAGTAGTTTCCTTATCACTGCGATAAACTGGACGGTGTGGCATGACGTATAATCGAGAATTATCAGTAGTTTTGTGAGACGATGTAGCTATTTCCGCTACTCCCATATTAATGAATTCTCGGATAGCCTTATCATATTCCAGCAGCTTGTTTTCTCGTATAAGTTTTTTTGTTAAATTATTCACACGACGTAGAGCGCTGTTATGATGCGATTGCAATACTAGGTTATCAATTTTCCAAGATAATGATACCTTATAGCGTTCATTCTCATAAGAAATTTTAGTTTTCACGAAGTCTTTAGTAATTTCGTTATCACGATTTTCACTTTCGCGAATACCGATAGAATCTAACTCCCACAACCGTTTTAAATCATCGATTTCAAGCTCTTCTGGTGCTTGTACATGCAATACTGTTGCGAGTGCACCATTTACGTTATACGTATCACATTCTACAGGTCCATGCACTGTCCACCCGGCAGTTAATTTGTCACTAAGACGTCTCATCTCACCAGAATGAATTTTCCAATAATTATCGGCTCCGATTAGCATCGCGACTCCAGTTAATTTTTGTAAGTTATTCAATACGCACACGTCAGCGAGCTGCATGTCTTTTAACGCGGAATTGTTTGTCGGCGGTGGTGCTAGTGAATCAAAACAAATTTCTGGAACCTCTACAGCATTTATATGAATCGCCTCGTTTGAATATTGACCTTTTAAGGCAACGCTCACTATATTGCATTGTCTAGCTGGAGTTTGTTTTTCTGATCCAAACGAATATATTGCTATTCTGTGTTTACCAACTACGGGCAGATTAAACTCACGCGATAAGCATTCCTTGATAAACGACAGTTGACTGCCCCCGTCTAACACCATACGTATTAATACACAATTTTGTTCGTTATACATTAAACATGCTCGGGCTGTTTGCAAGAACACGTTCGGGCATTTATTGAAGTTTATTAAATTTGTACTGTTCCCTGCGCTATATGTTTGTGATACTTCCTTTGTTCCGTTGAAGGTCTTTGCGTTCTCGTGCATGGCTCGTTTAAAGTTAGGATCACACATAGTAGTAGCATGCTTACGATGGCATTTTTGGCACTTCAGATTGTAGGTACGACAATTCCTCGAGTCGTGATTAGGTTTTAAACATTTAAAACACCGTTTCTGATTGCGCAATACGTTTTTCTTTTCATCTATTGTTTGTAACGCGTTACAATTCGTGGAATTATGATTTTTGGAGTTACAAAACAAGCAATCGTTGTTTACACTGGTAAAAAGTCCGGCAACTGTACTTATGTTTTTTCCACGTTCTTTATTCCACGTATCACCTTTTCTTACTTTACAAACGTTGTCGCGTTCGCGTTTAAACTCATTGCGTCTCGTATCGTCAAGACCTTGAGCCAGCTCAATGGACTCCATTTCCAATTTTACGAAGTTAAGCAGCTTTTCAAGATGTTTGTCGTCGTTTTCTTCGTTCAAATCGTTTGCCGAACCATACAAGGAACTATTAGAACTCGCAGTAGCACCTTTTACTATTTTATTAAATTCAATTCTCATGCTATAAGGAATTGCTTTTAAAAGTATCGATTTGACGATTAAGCAGTATTGACTTGCGTCCACTCCTAATGCATGTAGGGACCTCGTCATTGCTAGTGCGACGTTATATAAGTTTCGAAGACCTTCCACATCGTTCTTGTTTCTGACCTCTGGCAGCTTTAATAATTGTTGAATATACGAATCAACAATTTTGTCCGTATTCCCAAACTCATTTTTTAACAACTCAATTGCGTCGTTGTAGCAAGTTTGAGTAACCGCAAGGCCACTTATCGTCGCAGCTGCTTTGCCTGTTAGTACCGATTGCAAATACTGAAACTTGGAGCAGTCGTTTAATTAGGAATTTTCGTGAACTGCTAAACTAAACTGTTCCCAGAATGGTTGCCAATTCCTTAAGGTTCCATCAAATTTTCTTAATTCGAGTCTAGCTAACTTGACCGAATTTCTCACTTCACGTGACGAATCTTTCGCGTTACGTTGCATACGTTCTTGTCCACGTTGGATGCTCATCCCTTCGCTGTGAAGACTACCAGTCTCCTCACGTTGGTTTTCTTGATTACCTGCTTCGACGTTTTTAATTCTTCGTTCTATTTTGAGGATCACTGTTTCCGCGTTTTCTTCGTACTCTAACATTTTAATACACTCATCATCAAGTTTATCGGGCGGTAAATCGGTTAAACTTTGTCTCGTTACTTGTTTCAATTTATCGTTAATAATATTTAATTTATCTACAGCAAGCTGTAGATCCTCTATCGTTGCACTTTCTTCGTTTAAAAGTTCGTTGGCAGTATTCACACATTTGGTTAACTGTATTCGCGTCGTTCGTTTCAATGCGTTCGTTATTTCATCCGCCATCTTGTCGTTTTTTTTGTGTTCACGAATCCCGGGTTTCGGCACCAATGTATCAATTTATTGAAAGAAGTTCAAACGTAAACACAAATTTTATTATGGCGTGGTTTGTAATGTACATACATTGAAATAATAATGAAAATAAAATACAATCGTTATTTTACTCGTTTTACTTAACACGTTCTCAAAAGGAATACTCAGTCTAATAATTGCGCAGGCATCTTTTCCCACTCCTGCATCTGCGCTTCTTGCTCTTTCGAGGTACCCATCACAGCAACCACAGATGAATTCTTAACACTGCCTTACAGGAATTAGGTGTAACATTAACATCAGTATCACAAATGCTTCCGTTTCCTAATTACAAAGCGATCCATCTTGTTTCCAGTATATAGTTGTGTACCTAACTTAGGTATTCCTTCAATATCAAATGGATAGTACACTGTAGATTGATGATGCAAAAATATTAAATTAAATAATTGCTACGCGAATTTGAACTGTTAATGCTAAAAATATGAAACAAACACAGCACACTCAATTCAAACAAACTAGTAAGTCTAATAACGACGAAATAAATAGATAAATAAAAAGATTTCATATAACGTTGTGCACAAAACAGATAACATGTAATTTAATTGGAATCGTGTATTCAAAAACCAACAGATTAATATAAAAGAAGATTACTTATCATTCAAAATGAATACACAATTAAAGTTTACGGATAAGTATCTAATTACAAATATTAGTTATTGTAGAAAATATTAATGTGTTCTTCGAATTTAGTTTCGACGTAAACGGTTTAAATTGCAATAAACACGTGATAAGGCGGTTTTAAATCAATTAAATCATAAAGCCAGAAAATAGTTCATTTATGTAATAAGTAACGTGTTATATTTATTCTATCTTAAATGCTGAGTAGAGTTGTCAAAAAGTTCAATGTTCTATTTTGGATGTTTATTGGTTTTATTTAATAACTCAATCAAATAATTCGAATTACAAAATGTAAGAAAACTTGCAGCATCATTTTCAATCTCTAAAGCCGCGCTTGTGTCAGGCAGTATAAATTAAATTATTTAGACAATTGTAAAACTGAAGTAAATAAATATACACCATTTACTATAAAAAAATCATTAATATGTTTTATAGTAAAACTTTTATGTCTAAAATAAAACGCTTATATGGGAAAGGTGTTTGACAAAACGTCAAACTATTTGAAAAACTAAAAACTAACAATTTAATTCCTTATTTCATAAAAATCAAACATTACATCCAAACTCCAAAATTAAAAAAAAAGTGTGAAAAAGCAACTTTAACCCTTCTACGAAATGTGATTCACATTACTATAAATAAACTTTATGAAATTGATAAACAAGTTCATGACTTGCAAATCCTTTTATGTCAACAGCTATCAAATGATGATTGCACATTTTTTGAAGATCTTTTGTACCGCAGACTACAAAATCATGAAAATGGTTTCCAGATCTAGACAGATAAGTAAATTTAATAATTTATTTAACAAATAGGTCATAAAACGTTTTGTTTAAAGGTTTGGAGTTTACTGTTCTTACATTACATTACATTGACATTAGTCATCTTCTAGATCGTGAAACAGTCGAGATTCGATTTAAAACAATTGGAATACTACGAAAAGCAAAACTTCCACAAAAGAATCTTACCAATTCAAGTATTAAAAGATCTAAGAAATAACGATAATCTTATAATTGTACCAGCAAACAACAGAAAAGCTACTGTTTCAATAGATAAAACAGAATCCATTAACAAAGCTAACAACTTACTTAATGATCCCACATCTTATATAAAACTACTTCAAAATCACAATAACAAGTTCAAATTATTACCTACAAAATTGTTGAAAGAAAGTAATTTATCAACTGAGACTATTAAGAAACTAACACTACAAGATCCTCTTATTCCAAGGTTCTTTGGATTACCCAAAATATATAAGCCAAATGCACCTCTTCGGCCAATTGTTTGCTATATTGGATCGACAACTTATAAACTATTTGAGTATTTAAATTCTATACTGAAACCTTATATTGGCTTGAGTAGTTTATAAAGAACACAAAACATTTTAATGAAGTAATTAGTAAACAGAAATTATCTTAAAATAATTTACTAGTTAGTTTTGAAGTTTTCTCGTTGTTCACTAAAGTGAGTGTAATGTTAGTAGAGTGTAATGTTAGTCGCCTCCTCGCGGTGCACTCTGGATAGCATCTGTGCTGATTCTTCAGTACAGATGTAAACTAAATGACTGACTCGCACTTACATTTTACCATGTGGTGTTGTTGCCCTTAAAACGGATACGTTTCCACCCAATTCTAGGGTTTAGGCGTAAGTCTGGATCCTGTGTTGACGGCCAAAACGTACCGTATTCAAACGTGGTAGTAGTTGTGCTGACGCTTTTTTTATGGGGTTTTCTCTACGGCGGTTTAACGTCCGCGGATTGTGGACTTAATTGTGTACAATCTATACGTTAGGGAGAGGTTTGTCATGTGACCGCTTCCCTTAGAATAATAGTTACTCTACCCAATTCCGAGGAAAGGAGTTGTACGGGAACTGGAGGCACGGCTGGCCAACGTAACCCGTCTGAACCGTGCCGGTAAATCTAGACCTAGTTCCAATTCTGAAACTCGGTTAAATATTTAGACAGGAACTTAAGGCATACCCTGGGCCTTAGGGTTTTACCAGTGCCGGTAAACCATACGCGGACTAATACGTCCCGGGATCTATGTGAGTGGCCTTGCGCTTTAGACCTATAGAGCGGACAGCAATTTACCCAACTCCAGTATCCCCAGTATACTGGTGCATTTATGCGGAAAGGGCGAGGGCTGTTCGAACATTGCAAGGTAGCAAAGGAATTCATTTTGTAGGATGCAGGAGACTGCGACAGCGACTCGTCTAACGTGGCTCGGCAGCAACACGAGTATCTGAGGGTGATAGAGAACTCCACCAGGAACCCACTATCCGGTGCTCTATTAACTGGTGTCGGCCTCTCGAAAGCTTAGTACCTAGCTTTGGCACAGGTTGGTCGTCAACTTATTCGGTCGTGCGCATGTCCTTTAAGAAAAAGAGGGGGTGCTTAGGCACTCTATCCCCGCTTCGTTCTACTACTAATCCCCATTTATCGGCGTGTGAGAGCTGAGTTCGAGATGCTGCACTGGTTAGCTAACATCGACCAGAAACAAAAGTCAGAAAAGCTAAGACGATTCCAAATTATACGCTGAACTGCCGATTTCCTACTAAAAGACTGGGTCGTAATACCTGCGGATAGAAGGGGGCTCTAGTTTTACTAGTTCAACCGCCTACTGTGTAACGGGAACTCGGAGTGCGAAGAGCAGGAGCTAGGATTTGCTTTAGTAATGTGATAGATTGCACGACACACCAATAGTTGACACCGGAGTAAACTAGTGAGCGGATGTTATTTTGGTGCTCTTTAGCAGTGGGAGAACACTACTGTACTTCCACAAATGCATTGACAGTCCTATAGCTTCATATTAACAAATCAAGTGATTATGATGAGTGAAATACGATGACGGAGCCATCTCATAGTGTAATTTACTATAAATAAATAAATAATTTATTAATTCATCGATTATTACAATATAATATAAGATACGTCAATTGAAATTATAGATAAATAAATAAAGAAAATACATGAATTCTTACTGTTTAATTAAATTATTATGCAAATCTAGATAACAGAATACAGATAATGGGTCAAGATTAAGCTGACAATTTTCAAGCTCCGTAAATAAATTTCTTTATTAAATAGCTTTTATTGTATTTCTCAATTTTTTTGATAAAACATTTCCTATTTTAACCAGTATGTGATTAAACATTTTTATTGAAATATTAGTAAAGCTTTTGGGGACTTTACTTAGTCGATTATATTTTAAACATACGCTATTGCAATTTTTTGTTTCATAATTATGTATCAGATCTTTTTGAATGATCATCTAACGTAACTTTTGCGTACATAATACAATTTAGTATAAATATACAGGGCAAAGTTAGCACAAAATCTGGAAAACCCTCTCTAAAATGAGCACTATAGTTAACTTAACCTAGGACTCGAATCGCACGCTTTTAAAGCGCAAAAATGCATGTTGAGTTAGCTGAATTACCCCGTACTAGATTGCAATAACAGAGGTGTGATTGAATAGTTGCAAAGCAAACAAATCTCAAAACAAAACATTCTCTCTTAGACGTATATATTGCGGCTGATGGTAGAAGATAATTTATAATTATGTTTCTTAAATGTTAGTTTTGAGTCTAAAGCAATACTCAAAAAGTTAAAACATTGTGGATTAACAAAATCGTGTTTCTTTAAAGTCATTAATCTTTTGGTTGTTTTTTTTAGTGTTTAACGTAAGATTATAGGCTTCGCAGTACTCACGACGGGAAATTATTTCATTCATAAATTTTTGCAATGAATTTGTGTCATCAGCGTATTGTATGCATGTAGCGACATCATCAACTACATTGTGTAAATCATTGAAATAAATCTGCGTATCGTACCAAAGGCGGATATGGTTTCACCTAGTTTGACTGCTTGGCTTCTATTACATAAATAAGAAGTAATTATATTAATGCTATTTTGTTCAAAATTATAAATATGCATTTTTTTACTAATATGTTGTGATCAACTGCATTAAAGGCTTTACTTAAATTAAAAAAAATCCATATAGTATGATTATTTTTAAAACTTACATAAAATACGCGGGTATAAAATCAGCTTTCAACGTTTTTATCTCTATAGCCATTTACATACTGTTCTTCATGTATAGTAAATTATACTATGAGATGGCTCTGCCATGGTACTTCACTCATCATAATTATTCTTTTTGTTTAATGCTGAATACTACAAACAGATAGATGCTGTAGCAATGGGATCGCCAATTCTTTCATCTATTGCTAATTATTTTATGGAACATTTTGAAGTATCTTTAAAATCTGCATCTAAAAAACCAAAATTATAAGTTACATATATAGATGATATTTTTGCGATATAGTCCCATAATAAAGATGAACTACAATTTTTTTTGCAATACCTTAACAATCAACATCCAAACATAAAATTTAGTCTTAAAAAAAAATTAATGGTACCTTAACTTTTCTTGATGTAAAGATAAAAAAAAAACAGATAGTACTTTATACATTCAGTTTATCGAAAACCAACACACCCAGCTCAGAAACTTGAAATGATTCGTACAAGAATCGTGCAACGATAATTTGTTACAAAGATAAATTACAGGAAGAGTTAGAACACCTTAAAAAAATTTTTATAAGAAATGATTTTAATAAAGAACAAATTAAAAAGTTTTTTTGACTAAAGACAAGACCTACATTAACAAATGGTTCAACTGTTAACCAAAACTTTCTCATTCCATTCTTTGTTTCCAACATAAGTGACAAAATTGGAAAAATACTAAGAAAACATAAGATAACAGTTGCTTATACACTACAACTAAAATTAAAAAAATGTTGAATTCTATAAAAGATAAAATACTTTGCAATACCTGTGGAGTTTACCAAGTCCTATGCACCTGTGGCAGGTATATATTGGCAAAACTGGTAGAACTATAGATACAAAATTAAAAGAACCCAAAAGACATGTTTGTTTACTCCATCCTACTAGTCTGCTATTGCCGAACATGCACTCGACACTCATCATGTTATAAGCTTTCAGAAAACTAAAACAGTTTCTAAAACACAGAACTGGAAATCGAGAAAGATTAGACAAGCAGTTGGAATTATTAAACATATAATAAATAAATATTAAATAGCAATTTTAACAGAGACAGTTACAAACTATCTAAAAGCTGGTTACCTATTATTTCCTAATATTAATTTGTCTATGAATTACATTTAAGCAACGTCTAGACTTTTTATGGTGGTGTTCCTTTAGACCTTCGAGCAAATGCTGTAGCTGAATAAACTTGCGTCAATTATCTGGTTCTCTTACGATTTATTGTTTTTAGTTACTTTAGTTTTTCAATTGTCAAATTAATTTAATTTATACTACCTGACGAAGAACTTAACATAAGTTCGAAAGCTTGCTTGTAATTTATATTAAATAAATATACACCATGTACCTTAAAAAATCATTAATATGTTTTAGGGTGAAACTTTTGTGTCTAAAACCGTATAACTTAGATATTGTCAATATATGCATGGTTTCAAATAAGAAAAATGAACATAAACAAGGTTGCACGTTAAACTTGAAAATTAATAATAAAAACGCATTTATTATCAGTTTAATAACGACAATATCTGGTCTGAATATATTATATTTTTTACATGTCTATAGATTAAAAAAAATATAAACTGTAAATATACCTGAATAAATAAATTTTACATTTTGTATTTAGATATTAATAACCATTGTTATATTTACAGTTTAAATATGAATTGAGCAAGCACTTAATGTATTATTGAATCGACAGCATTATTGATTAAATTTACTTTGATATTTCATATTGTAATTTAAATATCATTGTACATAACATAAAATCTATTTTATATTAAATAATGTTCCACTGTAAATTTATTTAAAAACTTCACAAAGCACTAATCTTCATTAAGCAATTGAAAACAAGTTTGTAGGTTTCGTTAAATAGGGAGGGTTTTTATAATTTTTTTAAATAATTTCATAAATAAAAATCGAAACTTTAAACATTTGACTGTTATATTTGTTTTTATAGTTATCAAACAATTTATTTAAAGCATTTTTACTCTTAGTTTCAATTTGAATGTCAAAGAAGAAAAACTTATGGCCTACGTTTTCTGATATATTTATAGTGACAAGCGATAACGATTGTGTAAATGTATTTATTTTAAACTGGATCAACATAACATTTAAATTTCAACGCCAGGATTCTTTGTTTTTCCGCCACCATCTGGAAGAATTCAATTCCTATCAATGGCATCTCCAATTGTTTTCTAAAGATTTATTCAAAACCAAAACTAAGCATACAGCATTTAGTGTCATCTGTATGTGGCTACAATGCAGATTATGTTTCATCGGCTATTGGAGCTGGTACTGGAGTTGAACCGGTTTTGACTTATTCGACGTAATACGATTACGTTTTACCAATACTAGTTAATAAACCAATCGATCGCATACAGTAAACAACTCAAACGTAACTAACGGTTATTGATAAGTATAAACCGTGTTCTTCTCGTCAAACTATTGTGTTATTGAAACCAGCTTTAAACACTTTGGAGTTTATTGTAAATTTTTAGCGGGTTGCTTTGATTTTTCATTACGTCTAACGTGCTGAAACTGTTAGCAAGTTAGACCAAACTTGTAATAGTACCAAAAAATTTAAGTCGTAAGTATACTGATTAAGTCTTAGTTTCAAGATGTTTTTCTCAGATTCTTTTGCTCTTATTCATAGAAACTCACAGATTTTGCTCAATTTTATTATTATTATTACTCGGAATAATTAACATGTTTTCTATTGATGTTTTAAGTTTTCTATTTCTTGATCTCTTGGTGGTTACAACTTTCTTTTTACTTTTTTTCAGTTAGTTTTTGTGATTTAGCAAACTATAACAGCCGTTTTTTTAGGATTTGTTGTCATTGCTGCTGTGCCTAGCTATATCTTAGATTTCATGCTCTATCAAGGAGTAACTACTTTTGAATCGTTTCAAGATAGTATAAACAAATTTACCCAGACAGAAACTGACGTAAGTTTTAGTGGTGGGATTGCCATAGCATTATCAAATTTTTTTTTATGAACCAAGTAAGTACACTCTGTTTTGTGACAGCTATTTTTTTAATGTTCTCTTTTTATATATCTTGTTATGTAAAAATATGTAGGTGTGATTTTCATAATGTATGAATTCTATCTCGGAAATACTTTTACATGCAAAACGTCATCTGTCTTTACGACACGTGTGATTACATTTTCGACCATCGACTATTTCGATTTCGTGCAGAAGAAAAGAAAACCTTTGGGTTTCTCCATTATTAAATATTTTAAATCATCTACGTAGATTGTGTATACTAAATTTCTTTTATCGAAGTAAGAATGCATTGTCATTTTACGGCTCAATTTGATTTTTTATTTTGTCATTAGCAACTTTGGTTACCTACACGTGTCCCATTAATCTTGAGATATTAACACTTGTTCGTTTACCTTGGAATAAATGTCTATGATGACGTTACAAATATTGTTAAACCTACGTTAATTGAAGACATGAAACCATTGGTTAATTGTTACAACTATAAATGAATTGGAAGGCCCATTTACCAAAACATCATTATTAATTTGGAAGAAACTTGGCGCATTTGGTTTTTTTTAGAGATCGTATGAACCTAAGAAATTTTATTGTGATTGTATGTAAGTGATAATTTACTTTTCAGCATTTTTTTTAAATTGTGGAGAAGGTGCGGTTAGCTAACTTCATTCTTCGGAAAAACACATTGTGAGTAATGTATTTCTTATTTCAGTTTTCTCTTATCTACGTTGTTAGTTGTTTCCACGCACGACTGTACGTACATACTATGTTTGTTGTCACGATTAACTATAAAACTTTTTTTGTATAAATTATTATTATACGGTGCGCTCGGTTTTTGCTTAATCACGAGTTATTAGACATTTGTGTTATATTTATTAATGTCAATTTGTTCCTTTGGAAATGTAAAAGTTAGGGCAACAAGTGTTATTTTCTACAAGACGTATTGCCTAACCGAAGATGGCTTGCATCAACGACTACTGTCTGTGATATTTACCTAGGTACTCTTAATTGATAACATCTATGTAATTCTACATTGCTTTTTCTTTTCTAGCATCTTTTTTTGATAAAATAAATATATTTGTTGTTATAACCAGTGTTTTGTTATTTGTTCTCTTTCAGTGTTGGACAGATTTAAACGGTGTCTTCAATTACCTGTTTGTACTGTTATGGCGCCTTTTTAAATTACTTTATATTCACACACCCAGACTTGCGATCCACTTGCCGAATTATACTCAGCTAGTGGCCGGCATTTACGTTACAGACAATTCCATGTAACAATCTGAAAGAATATTTTGGCTAATGCAGTCTTTGAACTATGCGTAGTAATAGAATTACAGATTATCCATTTAACCACGATAAAATCTTACAAAAGCGAGAAAAAGAAATTTTTGATTATAAGTTAGATAAAGGCAAAAATGTGATAATTTTTACATGGGTTGATAACAGAGTTGTGCTCTTAGGTAACACTAGTTTTGGATAGAACCTTTGAATACTGTTAATAATGTACCATGTCCGACTATAATAAAACAGTACAATAAACATATGGGTGGAATTCATAGTGTCAATGCGTTTATGGCATTTTATGAAACTCTTCATAAAGCCAATAAAAAGTATTTTACAATATTTGCATACTTTTTGGACTATTGTAAATGTTTGGCTGTTATATAAAATATACTTTAATACTCAGCAAAAAATATATATCACTGAAAAATTTTAGTCAAAAATTTTTATTTTATCAAGTTTGGCTAGATATTTTTAACAATCTAGAAGGGGACAGAGAGTGTGACTGCAGGTTCTGTCTAACAATCTCAAAAAAATGTTTCATAGCTTTTTATTTAAATAAATATACAATTCTTTCAGTAAAACTTGTTTGCATTAATGATTATTCTAAATCAATAAATATACATAATTTTGGAAAGCTTCTGTTAATAGACTATATCACCTAATAGTTACAATATCTAACGTTATTACTAATTCAACTATAAACGTAAAACTTGTTACGTGCTAAAATAAGTTATTCGTACAAATAAGTAAACAATTGTCCGATCGCTCTGTTAACGGGAACAATATGGGACACAACCATATTGTTCCCGTTAATTTATAGCCGAGGGCGCCACTATATTTGATATCCAACTGTCTACGATGTTACAATCCAATAATTTAAACATAGAAATTCTTATAAGATTCAAAATAAGTGAGCACTATTTCAATATCGTACTTTAATACAAAATAACTAAATCTTCACACATATGTAAATCAGTCACATAAGGTTATAAAACATGGTAAAATAATTATCAATTCTTCGGTTAACTATAATAGGAGTGTTAACAATTTCGTACTCCTTAAATTGGCCTAAAATTACAAATAACAAATCGGCATATCATAATACTTCCAAATGTACATAAGAAATCGCTTACCAAATTACTTTATTCACTCGTCGTCCTACGAAGAGCTCTTTGAAGGTCGCCCAATTATCCAATATCTGAAACTTAATCAAAACACTTTGGAAATATCTGGAACAGCTCCCAACTCAAATAATAACCTTGAAGTTTAAATTAAGATGTTTTAACCAAAGAAATGACTATAAACGATTAATTATTCTTCTTTTAGATGTGACGATAAATTGATATGATAACTACAATTTGATTGACATCATTTGAGTTGACGATAATTAACTGTTTCCATAAACAATTTAAGCAAAATGTTTTTATAAAACTTGAATTATTTAAATTGTTTGTTACTCCCTCCGGCAGCGTAATTTGAAACTATATTAGATTAACAATGGCAGATGTCGTGTTGAGTCATAAATTCTTGATAACCTTAAGAACAGGTGTGTCCAATATACAACCTGCTAACGATAACCAGATAGATAAGCGAAAACACGTGGAATCCAATTACTCTTAATTAATTAATACATCCAAGCACCGTTATTCCGATGATTACAAACTTTATTCCGATGTTAAAATTTCTTGTTGAAAGCTATGACAAAATAATACAAAATAGAATCGAATTTTCCCATTTGATATCCACAATTAAAGTTATAAACGCAACTCACCTCCACTTGAAGCTGTGTCGAGAACACGTGGCAATACGAATTTTACTAAAATCCTTCACACGAAGATAATACTTCCATTTAAAACTTTCCAAAACTAATTAGACCAACATGGAGTATTTTAATTTCCAAATACCAAATTAAATCCGAGTGATTACTCGAGATGAAACTTATTTCACAAAAATATGGCGTTGGAGCAAAATCAACTACCACCGTTTCTTACAACAAACTTTTTCAAGAAAAAACTACAGACATGCGCCAATACCTATGCTCAGAAACTTATTTATCAAAACGTCGGTTACGGTTGAACGAGGGCGTGTTTTCGATAAAGGATTAATGACCGAGAACCAAAGAGGGGACAGCTCGAAACCATGATCACGATTGAAGTTATTGGGGTGTTTGATGATTTCTATGCTCTCTCGAAATTTCCTGTTAGTCCTTTATCGAAAACACGCCCTCGTTCAACCGTAACCTAATCAGAGTCGAGCTTAACTAGCCGTGACGATACTTCTTCTTTATATACGGAAACTATTTCTTTTGAAGTGACTTCTATGGAGTTTAAAATCTGGCTTGGTTCACAAGTTGATTACCTAACTCTGTAGTGGTTCTTTGTTAGATTTTCCTTTGCTTTTTCAAGTTAATCGTTTTCTTTCTTACCTTTTCTGAGTTTAGAATCTGGCTTGGTTCACAAGTTGATTACCTAACTTTTGAGAAGACACGTTCTTCGAAAAACATCTTACACCGTGCCAGTCTAGCGTTGGTACGCGAACGGATTAAGCAAACTAGGCGAGAGTTAGACACCATTTCGAAACAACTCTTTTACCTTCATCTTGAGTTGGCCAACACTCTTTCCCCGGATGATTGGAATCTCTTTGACAACATTACTTACCAGCAGTCTGACACCACTCTACGACTAACCACTGAAGGTCATCTCAAAAAGTTTCAAACATTGGAATCCAAGGATCGTAAAGTTTTATCTACTACTAATTCTTTAAAGACGGTTGTTAATTTATCCAGTTTGGTCCTCACTTCAGAACAGGAATCGGTGCTATCTAAGGGTTTGAATTTTGCTGTTGCTCCCAAAGAAGATATTCTATGTGCTGTCGAGTCTTCTATAAGACACCTTCCTCGCCACATCTCAGATCCCATTCGTATTAACACTGGCAAAATCCTTGAATCATCTAAAATTCTTAAACCCAACATTTCTAGGTCGGAAGAGTTAGCCCTAAAAAGTCTTCGTAAAAACCCTGATATTATCGTTCTTCCCGCCGACAAAGGCAATGCTACTGTCGTCTTGAACCATTCAAAATCCATTCTATTGTGTCTGAGGAAACGTACGCTCTTCTAACTCGTAATCCCACTTCTAGGATTAAACGTGAGGTCAGCCAAATCATCAAATCTTTCAATCTACCTCCTGAAACTAAGCGTCGACTTACCCCTTTAGATTCTAAACCACCTCGTCTATACGGACTTCCCAAAATTCATAAACAAGGTATTCCCTTTCGACCTATCGTTAGTACTATCCAATCTCCCACCTACAAGCTAGCCAAGTTCTTGTCCAACATTCTTTGCGATATTACAAGCAAAACCTCTTCTCATATCCTCAACTCTCAGCATTTTATTCAACGTCTACAAACTATAAAACTTGAACCCCACGATGTTCTTGTGAGTTTTGATGTCACTTCACTTTTTACTAAAGTTCCTATTAAGGATTCGCTGATTATCATCGAACAGATTCTGTCTCAACATGGCAAGGACTTGAGTTTGGTTCCTCTTATTGATAAGTGTCTATCCTCTACTTAATTCCAATTTGATAACAAGTTTTACGAACAGGTTTCTGGTGCTGCTATGGGTTCTCCTCTATCACCTGTTGTAGCTAACATTTTTATGGAATCTTTTGAAACGGTTGCTTTGGAATCATCAATATTAAAACCCAAAGTTTGGTTTAGGTATGTTGACGACACGTTCATTGTTTGGCCTCATGGTCATCTCGAATTGTCTAAGTTTCTTAATCATCTTAACAATCAACACTTGGATATCAAATTCACTATGGAAATCGAAAGTAATGGTTCTCTCCCATTTCTTGACGTTCTTGTGACTCGTAAGCCCGACGGACTTCTGGGCCATTCTGTTTATCGCAAACCCACCCATACTGATAGATACCTTCATACTTCGTCTTCACGCCCTGATGAAGCCCCTTACGAAAGTGGGCGAAACGTTGGGAACTTCGGTTACAACATTGACACGGTCCAAACCCGGAAGACGTTCTTATCTTAGTATATGGCTACAACGTGTCAAAATTATTAAAGATGAAAATGTTATTAAAATTGTACCCCATAAAAAAGCGTTGGAGTACAACCTCATTACTTATAGACTTCTCAAAAATTACTGTAATATCTTACGCATCTATTTAATCCAATATTGCAATTGAGTACATTCTGAATCAATAAAACGTTGTACAAATTGTATTAATCTTTAATCCAACAAAAACACTAAACGGAAAGTCACACCAACTAATAAATATGTTGGCTGTTTAGCCAAAGTGTTTGAATAGATACTGCATACAAGACTTTCATAAATTATCAAGGATAACAAAAAATATCTAAGTATCAATATTGGGATCTGACAAATGCATTTTGTAATAAAGCTAGTTCGTATTGTCGACAAAATTAATGAAACATTTGAAAACATACAAAATTATTATGCAACATTTATAGCGGGTTGCACAAAAAATAATTGACCGTGAAGTGGAGTAAAATCTTTGATTAAAGTATGATTATCTTTTAATTGTAGTTTAACGGGCCATTAACAGTCAATTAAATATCTAATTGAAGTCGACGTTAATCAGAGATAAACGGTCAATTAACTATATTTTGCGTTGCACAAAACTTTAATCTCCGATTAAACTCTTGTTAACAAAAGATTATCTAATTGGAGATATTTGGCTGATTAACCCATAATTAAAGTTTTTCAATAATAAAAAGTTCATGATTTACAGTCAAAACTAAGTAATAAATTATAGCTACGTTTAATTCAAGTTTCGTTTAATACAAAATTGTTAAAAAAATAATTATTAAACAAAAATAATTATGTTGTTCCATTGTCGTCTTCTTCCTCGAGTAGCTTTGAAGACAGCTTCGCAGCATAAGGTTTATACGAGATAAAAAAAATCCTTTTGAATTGTTAGACCACATTGATTTCAAGAAGAGGTTTCGATTAAATAAGGCCATCATAATAAACTTGGTACATGCAATTAAAGATATAATCGAACCAACAAGCGATCAAAACTAATCGTTTGATGCAAGAGCTCTATTCAGCATATCATAAATGAAATGGTCAGGCTCTCCCATCAATATCTACCAAAAAGTTAATGGAAATAAAACAATGGTTCTTTCGCATTTCTGGTTTTTTATGTGTTGTGGGAGCTGTTGATTGCACACGCATATACAATCACCCGATAGACTAAATGCTGAACCGTGTCACAACAGAAAAGGATATTTTAGCATTAATATTTAAGCGATTTGCAATGCTGACTTAATATTAATGCATTTTATTGTTTATTAGCCAGGATCAGTACACAACAGTATTATTTTCAATAAATCTCTTCTTCCGGTTGAATTTTGCATCGGAAGATATGGCAACGGTTACCTATTAGGTGATAGTGGATATCCATGTTATCCTCATCTGCTTACATCCAGCAAATGCCAGTGAAGTAGCATAAAGCATAGCACATATTATGAAAAGTAATACCATAGAAAGGTTCTTTGGAATTTTGCAGAGAAGATTTCCTTGCTTGCAATATGGTTGGAGACTCTTAATTAGCACAACATTAATTGCAACAGTTCTTAATATGCAAAATGTATAAAAACAACATAATTTATCGTAATTTTTTATTTATAAAATTAATACTGTGCTTTATATTTTCTTAAAACTTGATTAAATAGTATTACTTCTTTCAGTAATTCACAGTTTATAATTTTTTGCTTTTGAAATTTTTCTTATAAATAACTCGGGAGGAGTTGCCACAGGTTCTGCAGTAAATAGGAGTGTGCGAAAGACAAGAATACGAGATAATACAGGTTAAAGTTCAGCCACATATAATGATTCTCATTTGCCCATTTTTACTAAGGATACAAATTAATATTAGATTTCATTGTAATTATCTCCCAATTTACCAAAATAGTAAGCTGTAAAGCAATTCAAAGCAATTTCTAGGTGGCTCACTTTAGTATGCAATGTCCGCCAGCAAAACCTCTTGATCGGCAGTTATTAAGAGGTTGAAAACTCCACGAGAAACAGATTTTTTCATCATACATAGTACAACTTTTAAGTCCTTGCTTACATGTCCTGTTTCACAGATTTGTTTTATTTTCAGTTTCATATATACAAACAAAGTTTCAGGTATTTCGCTGTTCAGATGCTTGTTTTAGTCGATGCATTACATTC
This sequence comes from Aquatica leii, assembly GCA_035610365.1. Taxonomy (NCBI): domain Eukaryota; kingdom Metazoa; phylum Arthropoda; class Insecta; order Coleoptera; family Lampyridae; genus Aquatica; species Aquatica leii. Next base: position 85,228,746 of record CM069432.1, read on the forward strand.
GTTCGTGATGTTTGTTGACAGCGAACATTTCTTTTCAACTATAAATCCTTTAGCCAGTTACTCCTTTATATTGTTATCTAAAGTAAAGGATAAAAAGAATTAAGCAAGAAATTTTATAGAATTAGAAATTTTTTATCAGTAAACATAAAAGAAAACTTAGCTATCTATACAGAAGCAATGTTTTCCATAATGATAATATAACTATTTATAACAAAACGTGAATAATATAGTAATACCATTGTAATACTCACTTTACTACAATATTTTATTAACGTTTCTTTCTTGATTTAAGTAAATATTTGTAAATAACCTCCTTTTTGGTAGTCATTTTTGTTTCATAAACTGACATCAAAACGCGCGGTTGTCAAGTTGACTAGCAGTTCATGGTCGATTCACTAATGGATCGTTAATCATAGATTAAATTGTTTTGTGCAACGCAATCGAATGTTAATCAACCATTATCTTTAATCGACGATTAGTAAATCGCCAGTTAACCAGACTTTTGTGCAACTGGCTATTACTGAGATAACAGAGTGTGGCACCTCAGACTTCATTCAAATTACATGTAATTCATTTCTTGTATTATTTCTGTTTCTTTAAATTGTACTCGCAGACAGTTTTTAATTTAAGTTGACATTAATCAATGTAGTTTTTTACTCTTCGTTAGCGTGTTATTTGAAATTGATAAAAAAAGTATGTTACAAAGAAAAACAGTAAAAAATGTATCATATTACATTTTCATCTTTTGTCAACACGTTTTGCATTAGACTGAAAAGTTAACTTTCCAAACGACTAAAACCAATAATACATAAAACGCATTAAAAAAAATTTAAACTCCTATTTAATCTATGGCGTTTAACTAATTTGTACACTTTATTAATAGTTATACTTTTTTAAGGTGGTATGTTTAAGTAGCAAATATTAATCTATGTTGCATGACTGTATCTTATCCGGCAGTTCCTGTATTTGTGTAAACGCATTATTTACATTAATTAATTAAGGGTTTATTACAGATAATTGTCGATACACATAAAAGTGTACTTTTAAAGTTCTTGTTTTAATTATCAGAAATGCAAAGTAACTGATAAACTAATTTGATTTTATTTTGTTTAATGCACACACAAGCACGTGCTTAAATTTTTTAGTAGCAACGCTAATCAAGTGTATAGCTAAAATAAGAGCAAAAAAAAGTTTGTGAATATTTATGAGAAATAATCACGTAATACACGTCCCGTTACACACATGGAAACTTTATAAATTCAGAATATTAACGATTCGTTAATTAATTAGTTGATAATGTTAGATTATTTAGTCATTTTCATAACGTTAACACTTAAAACGTGTTGAATATATACATTTTGTCAAATAATATTGTAATTTAAATATAAGTTAGTTTATAAACAAATCTAATGTAAAACACACACATTTATATAGTCTATACCAGCGGTTCTTAACCTTTTAATATTCGCGGCCCGCTGAGATTTCTAACATATTTTTCTGACAACTACGGAAGATACTAATCTGCTAATAACACTATATTTTACTTTTTTACAAAACTGAAACGCACACATTTAATTTACTTATCAAACATGTTATTTTTTAATTATTTCAATTAAACATTACACCAAAAATATATATAAAAACTTACAAATCTATAAAAGATAATACTTTTAAAAATCTAATGTTTTTTGTTGTTTGGAAAAATAATAATAGAGTATTGAATAAAATTGTAATCTGCCATAAGAAACTGTTGTTATCCAATATCATCAAAACTATACACATTGTTGTAGATATAGATAAGATATAAATACATTTTCAAAAACTCCAGAATCAAACCTTTATTCTAAAAAAAATTACTAGTTTAATATACAGTGCACACCGCTTACTGGAATCACGGATAATGCGACCAGTCGGGTGAGTTATCATTTTATTAAAGAACGGACCAGACGTATGCTACTACTTAGAAAAAACACCGTTTATAGTAATTATAATTTTGGTTTATATTATCAATTTTCTTCTTAGGTTTGTTTCTATACATAAACAATAATCTACTTTGCATGATTTTTTCGCTGAATGTTTACAATATGCTTGTTTAGAGTGAAAACTGTTATTGTACCCTAAAAATAGTCGTTTTATATATGTAGCTTTATTTTTGCAGTGCAGGTAGGTTCATATAATAACAACTTCATTTCACGTCTTATGTGATAACGTTGTTTTGTATTTATTTTTATTTGTAGTGTTTACTTAATTACTGAGAAGAAATTTGTAGTTCCTAGAACAGTGAACTAATCAACATAACGTTATTTTTATTTTCTTTTATTAACAGTGTCAACATACTATGTAATGCTACAAGTCTGTACTTTTCGATTCATTCGATTAATATATTAACAAACTACGTTCTTTCAAAAAAATCTTGTAATTCTATTTTTCATTACTATTAGTATAAAACTAAAACTTAAAAAAAAAATAATCCTGGCTTATTAGTGATGCTATCTGATAAGTTAAATATCACAACTATAAAGACAAAATCTCAATATGAACAACTTGCAATTGAAAATTTGCAAGAAAACACTTACTATAAAAAACTTATTCGTGATTCAACTTCTATTATTAAACAAAAATCGAATTCTATAATAACTAAACTAGAAAAAAATGATATGATTTCTAAAGAACAAGGTGCAAAATATAGAATATACAATTGCACATCTGGTAAATTTTATAGTTTGCCTAATTCATAAACTTACACTACAACTTAGATCTATTATTTCATTAATTAATAGTCCTAATAGTAGAATTGCAAAAATATTAACTGAAATTCTAACTGCTTCTTATAACTATAACAATAATTATTATATCAAAGATTCTTTTAAATTTAGTAGTTTTATTAATGATTTTCAAATTTCTATTAATAATATATTAATTAGCTTAGATGTTAAATCCTTATTCAGTAATGTCTCTTTAAATCTCACTAAAGATAGTATTACAAAAAATTGGTCACAAATAGAGTTAAATTGTAATATTTCCAAAAACAAATTCCTTTGGTTAATTGAATATTTATTTAACTCAACAACTTTTGCATACCAAAATGTTCATTACAAACAAATTCTTACTATGATATGATATGGGCAGTTCAGTATCTCCTATTCTTTCTCAATGCGTTATGGATGATATTTTAGATTTTTATTTAAAACAACAAAATTTTCACGTTTCTTTTAATAAAAAATATGTTGATGACATCATTCTTCCTATACCTCAAAATCAATCTAATGTAATTTTGAATGTTTTTAATAATTATAATAAATTTTTAGAATTTACTATTGAAGAAGAGGAAGAGGAAGACATATGTATCTTTTCTTGAATTATTACTTCATAGGCAAGAAAATGGTATATTAAGAACTTCATGTTTTACTAGGCCTGGTTTTTGAGGTCGTTATCTTAACTTTAAATCATACCATGATTATAAGTATAAAATTTAAAATCAAGAATTATAAAATTATCTCATAAAAAATATATAAATGCTGAACTTCATAAACTAAGAGAAATTTTATTAAAAAACCGATATCATATTAAATTATTAAATAAATTGTTATTTCAAACATCTAATGCTGTTAGAAATTCACAAGAAATCATTCCTACAGAAATTAAATACTTTTCAATTCCTTAAGTTAAAAAAAATTATAAATTTATGTAACCCTAACGTTAAGATTGCTTATAGAAACATCTTAATTGGACGTTCTGTTTTCTCAAAATTAAAAGATATTGTTCCACAAAACTTAAAATCAAATGTAGTTTATAAAATTTCTTGTTTTGATTGTAATTCATGTTATATTAGGCAGACAGGAAGATTATTAGTTGATAGAATTACTTCACATAAAAATGACATTAAATTAAACAAACCTAGTTGTATGTTATCAATTCATTGTAATCAAAATTTGCATTCTCCGGGCTATAACTCTATCAAAATTTTAGATGAAGAAAATAACCAACAAAAAAAACTTTATAGAAATGTTACATATTATTAGGTGTAAAACTTCAATGAATAAAAGAACTGACATTAAAGGTATGAGTATTATTTATTCATATCTTTTACAGATAATTAAATAATTTATTTATCTATATTTAAGTTTCTTAAATTCATTTTTCATTACACGTATTAATAATTTTGTAGTTAAATTTTTTTTTCAGTTATCAATTTACTTGTTAACTTGTCAATTTGACATATTTCAATTTTAAAAATATTATAACGCTGTCGAAATTTGTAATGTTTTGTGCAATTATATTAGAAATTTTAGTTTTCCTAATGAAGCAACAAATTTGTTGCAAAAGCTTGAAAAAATAAAATAAATAAATAATTCGGACTTTATGCCCTAGGAAACAATTAGTAAATATATATATGTATACATATATATGCACTTCATCAAAAATATAGTAAGTTTATTACACTTTATGTTTCATGTGTTAAATTTGTTGCATTCATGGAAATTTAACAGAGGTTTTTTAATGACAAAGTAATATGTTGATTAAATTAAACTGTTTCTTAGATAAGAAAGTATTTGTTTATAAATATTTAACTATTTATATTTCTATTTTGTTTTGTACTGGTAATGGAAAGAAAACAAGTACGGCAGAATATTTCAGCATTTGCGTGGTAATAAAAGCATCTAAAACCACACAACGGAATTTATGAATACTTGCAAGTAAAAGTTGGAATACCATTTCTTCATAGAAGTAAATCATGAAAATTACAGTTTCTGAATCCTTTAAATATAAATACGCTTAAGAGGCTTTTAAGGATCATTGCGTACAAATGAAATAGATGTATTTCAAGATAGGGATTTGTTTTCTTACAGTATTTGCATTTACAAATGTGAAAAAAGATTACTGCATCTTATAATATTTATACTTTAACGTTCTATAACTTATTTAATCTTAACTGAGATTTATTACGAAAATGTTGTAGTCTTAGTTTATGCTTACAAAAAAGAAACTAAAAAAATTTAATAATTTAGTAGTTATAATTAGTTCTTGTTAATATGAAAAATGTTAAAAATGAAAACATAAAAATTAATATTTTATTAACCTCTTAAATCATAATTTAGTTATTGTCACTAACAACAATAAAAATAGGTGTTTATAAATAATAAGAGTTAAATTACTGTAGTTAAATTAGCTTCTAAAAACTGTACATTCTTTTTAATAGCTATTTCCTAGAGACATCATTTTTCGGAGGCGCTTGGCGATGAGCAAGATTGCTTGAAGCTGATTTAATCGATGAATCGTGCACTTTGGCGAAGGTACGTTTTACGTTCATCAAAGTGCACGATATGACGTTAAATTTTTCAGTTATCAATTAAATGTTTTATTGAACAATTAAATTTTTTTGACACATTGGGACGAGCCTGATAAAGTGTTAATTTAGAAGACAAAACGTCGCAATAAACTGAACTAGTTGCTTTTTTCTTTACCCGCTATAAGAAGATATCATTAAATTGTTCATCACAAAAAATAAGTCATTACCAGGAAGCAAACCGTTGTATCCAATTGCATTTGTAGCTTTTGTCTATCGTTTACAAAGATTTTATATACTTCACTTTTCATATAGCATCTGAAGAAATAGTAAAAGGGTTATAATATTTGAACTACCGTCTTGCCAGCGTTAGGGAACGTTTCCTCTAATCCAAACAGGGCGACTTAAATGTAGGGTAACTATAAATACAAGTTCTGATAAAATAAACCGTCTAATTAGAGTATTTCTTAAAATAGTCACCTAAACATTAATTAAAAACCGCTACTGTCAGTTCATAAAGTCCTTTTAGTCCAAAATTCAGTACTTCATTTTATGTAAAATAACAATAATCTAAAAGTAGTACTTTGACAAGTTGAGGTCTAAAGTATTTGTTATTGCGACCACTCAAAATTTACGTCGCATTTCAAAATCAAAGTCGGTTAATTGTTGGACACTACACTAAAATATAGTTTATCAAAAGCTATTTAAGCGAATTAGTTAGCATTCACTGAAGAGATCGAGTCAGAAATAAAGCAGGTTGCCGAACTAAGTTCTAAGAAAACTTAAATTGGAATGTATACTTCGTACATTACAATTTTGTTTATTTAGCTGAAGTCTTGTTTTGGTTACAACCGCAGATAAACGTATTCGAGAACACAAAATACATTTTGTTAAGATAGGACAGTGTCAACACAAACAAATAAAGATTGGTATCTGCTGTAATTATTTTATTAACGCTTTAGTTTGTAGAAATTAAAGATAATAATCATCGCAATATATCAACACGTTTTAAAATACGGGTAGCATTTACTACATAGTTAAAATCAACAATCAATCTATATGTAAATAAGACCAGCCTGAAAACTTTATTTGCAAATATCTCAAAAATGGGCCACAAACCTAAATCTTGAAAAAAAATTTTTTATTTAACGCCACAAAAAATTACTCTCAGAGATTGTAGTCGTATATCAGAAAAAAGCTATATACAAAAAAATAATTGAAAAGAAAGTTTAAGTTAATAATAAGAAAATTTTAAACTTTTTAGAAAACTTTCGACTACCTGACTAACAAAGCCGGAAATACCAACGATATATTTTAAAAATAATAATATTGCATAAACTCTAATTGAGTTTTATTTAACATCAGTTGGTAAATACCCAGCTAAATAATTTTTAGTTGTGCAAAAATGTACCAAGAGATTTACATGTGCTGTTTTCAAGAGTTTATAACAAAACTTGTCTATGGTGTCTGATTCATCAAAAGCTAGTTTAAATAAATTTGATATTTTGACAATAACACAGTAGCAGAACCAAAGCTATACAGATTTTTTAAAGAAAAATAAATAACACTAGATAGTCCGGCTACTGACGTACTAAAAAGAAATTATAATAAACAATTTATTAATGCTTTGTTACAGACCGTAAGTTTTTTAAAACATTTAACAAATAAATAAAAAAGTTTTAGTTACGCAAGAACTTTATTTAACAAACAAGGTGAATAATTTAAACAAATTTAAAAATCTTAAAATTAGATGACTATGCACAGTAAAACAGGTGTGCTACCCCATCAACCAGTAGCAATTATACTAACATTGTTGTCACTATTTAAACATATATTATTAAGAAGTGCATTTACTGGATATTGCCTGACCTAATTTTGATACCATCCTAGTCAACATAAACCAAATTTGTTTTAAATTTTATTGGCAATTTTAAGGTAACATCGCTTTCTTTCCGCAATCCAAAACCATTAAAACAACAGTGAACTTGATACTAAAACTAATCAAGTTTGTTTCCGTTAAGTTTCAATGAAACTTTAGTAGGTCAAATCAGGGACTGTCCTTTAGTTGGAAGATCAACGCACAAGCCAGAACTAATGACGGACAGTATTGGTAACTCATTAAAATCCGCATTTAAATAAGCTGCTCAAAAACTGTCAAACGAACCCCCAACAAAATTACTTGGTGGAACAGGAATCTTGATACAGCAAGGGCACGCTCAAGAAAGCTATTTAACACAGTCAAAAAAAACGGAAACTGAGATAAATAAAGAACCAGCTTTACAACAAAAAGTGGGACTCAGAGAGAACGTACTGTAGAGACGTAGAAAAGTTTTTGTCTTCAAAAACCAGCCAGCGCTGGTACTTTTGCATATACTAAACCACTGGCTGATTTTTAAGGTGGTACTATTACCAAAGCCAAGGAGCTCTACGTATGCCTAGAAAAAAATCTTACAAACCGATCAGTCGACAGTAGTCGACAGGTATATATGGGACGGGGTACCAAAGAATTTGTCTTTGCACCGAAACCAGTATCCATACTAATCCGGAAAATCTTGCAAACTAACAATTTACCAACTAGTACACAGATGCGAAAATGCAATCCAATTCAATTATATTGCATTAGGTGCTTTTCTAGATATTGAAGGAGCATTTGACAGTACTACCTTTACCTCAACTGCAAGGGCAATGGAGAAAAAAAGCCATCACACCTCTAGTGCGAAACTGGGTCAACTCAATACTTAGGAATCGGCGGTACTTTGTACGATAGCACTGTAAGAGCTAAAGTGGCTGGCGGGTATCCACAAGGCGGGTCGCTGTCATGAACGGCTTAGTAGAAGACAGAGGTGTATTTGCCAACGAACCCATCAATATCACAAACGAGAAATTTGGGGCAACTGTATCAAACATAATGCAGACACAAAACACTGTCGAAAAATGGTGCAAAAAAAGAGACTATCAGTAAATCCAACTAAGACGGCAATTGTTCCGTTTACTAAACGACGGAAAACGGATGACATAAAACTACTTACGATGTACGGAGTTACGGTCTTGATGACAAAAAAAGATCTGTGACTAACTCGGTGATCCCAGACATACTTTCAACGCTCATCTAGAAAAGCTATAACAAAAGCCATCCAGGGTTCTTAATACAACAAAACGATGGTCGGGCACATATGGAGATTGAAACCCACAATGACCAAATGGTTATATACTGTGATGATAAGACCTATTATCACAACCGGCGCGCTTGTATGGAGTGAAAGAATCAACGCGAAAAGCACAGTTTCCAAGCTAGGCAAAATACAGAGAATGGCATGTCTGCTGAGCAATGGAACCACGCTGACAGCAGTCATGGAGCAGTACATTCATTTCCATCACTACGCCGCATTGTAATGATGGAAACAAGACAAGCAGCTTACAGGCTGCAGATTAATAAACACACGTCAATTACCGGAAAAAAACAAACCGGGCACATACCACGTGCTGCGTGAAGAAACATTCTTAACTTTAATAGCTTCTGACTTCACACAAGATCACCACATCTTAAAGAAATTTAAAATGTTAATACCCTCACGAGACGAGTGGACAAAAGACATTCATCCGGGCGCGATTAAAAGAACTATCTGGTATACAGATGGGGCCAAAAATCGTAACGGTACCAGTGCAGAAAAACATGGAGGTAGGCACCATGAGAAGCAATTTTTGCTGACCTGGGGCAAATATGCGTCCACTTTTTAAACTAAACTTGCTGCTATCGACTGCTGTGTAAGAAACATTATTGATTTAAAATCATACGCTAATGATCTGATATCAATCATATCTGACAGTCAAGTAGCACTACTGGCACTAATATCGCGAAACTGACTATGGCATGCATAAAAGACCAGAGTGTTAAGGGAAAACCTAATGACGGATGCCCTAGCTAAAAAGAGCACAACAGGAACATACATCAGCATACATTCGCAGCAAGCTAGCAGCAAAGCAGAAAAAAACTTCTTACGGAGTCACAATCAAAGTAACTATTTATACCGCGGATGCTAAGAAGACGACAAAAGTCCGCAACATCTGCTGTGTAAATGGAAAGCATATTAAAATGAACTCGCAAAGATTCTCGACGAACCAAAACTAACCGATGATGAGTTGAAAAAGCCCTTTAGAATAATAATAATCTTCTGGATTTCATTGACGAAACGAAATGCTGAGGGAGTAATAAAACGGAGGTGCGCAAAAGGACTAAAGAGACCGCAGTGTAGGAAAGCTAGACGAACCACCTCTTGAATAAAATGAACTATTTTATACGTAGTTAAAGAGCAAGGTGAATGATTTAAACAAATTTAAAAATTATGGAATTGCATGACTTTGAACAGTACAAAGGTGTGCTATCCCATCAACAATATCAACCAGCAGCAATTACACTAACACTATTGTCACTATTTAAACATATATTATTTAAAAATGTGTTGTACTGCATATTGCCTGACATAATTTTGGTACCCACTCAGACAACACAAACCAAATTTGTTTGAAATTGACAATTTTAAGGTAAAATCTGTGTGTTTCCTTAAGTCTATCATTGCACGTCATTACCACTATCATTCTTTAATATAAAGCTATAAGGTTTGTTGATGTATATCTTACTGCTGATTGCCTCAAAAAGACGAAACGGTCGTCTAGTAGTCTATTTTGGTGACATTTGCACAATTGCATTTACATCGCTTAACCCCAAATGTCTTTTATGTTGCGGTTTTATCCCGCAGTTTTATTCAAAACTATTCTGAATTACGCGGGTGTAAAATCAACCTACAACGTTTTCCACCGTTATAGCTTTCAGTTGATCGTTTCTTAAGATTTATATGAATGTATAACAATGTATCAAAATTAGACAGGTAATAGCTTCTGTTACCAGTCTACTTTTGAATCATGAATTTAACGAATAATAATAATAATAATATATAATAATAATAAAAACAAAATAATATTATTTGGAGTTACTAAGTTGCTAAACGAACCTGACAAATAAAGTCCTTATTAACAATAATTGTGGTCTAAATCATCTGACGATTATAAACACGCAAATTATCAATTGGTTTTTTTCGATGCTTTTCAGTTGCTTTTGCCGAACATGCCTAATATCAAAGTTGTGACGTTTGTATGTTATATATATATATATATATATATAGACATATAAACCGGTTGCTGTTGAGCCCGTAGAATATATAAACGCTACGTTCTTTAGCCCGAAGAAACGCTATTAAGCCCGGTTTCGGGCTCATCTACGTATCCATGTGTATATAATCAAAATACGATTATATAAGCATCAAAACGTCTAAATCCAAAAATTTAGCCGGGCTTCATATTGTACCGTTTATATCTTCATTATATATAAAATAGTTCAGAGTTAGTCGCTGCAGAGGTCGCTTTTATATACAAACTGTCTACAGACACGGACGGTACGTTGTGTAGCCCAACATGCGACAACGTTGGACGGGCTTAATAACAAGCAGTAAACGTATACTTTAAGTGTATTTTACTTTAGTATGAATTTTATGCACTTTTTGAGTATCATCACGTTTTAATAATTTTTTACAATAAGAATACAAACGGTTTTAGTAAAAAATCGGAAGTTGGTTTTTAAAAACGTTTGCAGTTTCTACGTGATGCTTGTACGTACATATGTAGAATGTGGTACTTTTATAACTATTAAATTAAATTAAAAAAAAGTATTGAAAAAATTATTTGAAAATCTCTAAAGAGATTTGGATCAAAAGTACAATATAGGTAGCTAAGAAACTTTAAAGCTATAAGAATGATTTGTTGGTTCATTCATGATGCGATACCTATAAAATAATTTGAAACATAAATACATACATTTAATAAAAACGTTATAACGAAAAAGGTATGTCTTAGAATATGATATTAGCATTTCTCATATGATTTTTTTTCTTTTACTTAAAATCTTTAAATGAATGTAGGAATCTCGTTTTGTAGTGTAAAAATACTTAGAAGCATGGAAATTTTTTAGTAGTCTGAAAGAGTTTTGTAGAATCAATTGGAAAATATTACTTCTCGTAAAATAATTATGGAAAGTTATGATAATTTTGCAGATAACACTGTACAATTAAAAAAAATTAAATTTGGTTTTACCAACACAAAGCTTTTACAAACAAAATTGAAAAAAAAGAATTGTCCTAGCAGAAACAGAAACAAAACTTACAGTCGTAAATTTTAAAATCGACACAGAGTTTTTAAGTAATTATGATGACAATTTACTTAAAAGTTAGAAAAATAATAATTAAGACAAACAGTTAATCCACTTCTTACAAGAAATAAGATATTTTTTTTTAAGTTTGAGTCATTTCATATGATATCGTCTAAAAGTAAAAGCTGACTTATTTTAGAGTCCTAAAAAAGAAATCTACGCACATTTAGTTTTGATAAACGCCCGTTTTCACCTGACCGAATTGAAAAACATAATTTTTATGCTTTTTTTGAGTGCACAACGAAAATTTATTTAATAGCGATCAACAATGACGCGCTGCTAAAAATACGTTTTTTAACTTATTTTCAGTGATTTTTAACTGACTTTTTGTCTTGTCTTGGTCGTTTAATGTAAGCACCTAGTGTTATTTAAAAATGAAGTTTACATATCCTAAAAAGAATAAACCCAACAACTGATCAAAAAAACCCACTTTTTGTACAAAAAAAATGCTTGAAATTTGATGAAATTGCGTTTTTCAGGCTACATTGGTCGTCTTGTTGTCACATTCTTAGTGCCTATACACTTGGTTTTTTAAAGCAAATATCTAAGTAATTTTATTAGGTTAAAAATATTATTTGCAATTGGTTACTTTTTTGTGTGAAAATTCATAAAACACTACATGTTTGTTTTCTATATATTTAGTGTAGTTTTGAAATAAAACATTATATTTTCTTAGAAGGCTTAGCTTATTGGCTTAACGATATTGACAGCATCACAATTATAGAAAACTGAATACCTTTACGGTATTAACTAGCTGTGACCGTGAGAAACCTAAACTATATTAAATTATTGTACCTTTTTATGTTATTATCTTATTAATACATATGTTACAGAAGCTTGAACATTCACACTCGATGCAAAAAACTAATTTTTATGCCAAGAATTTCATTAGAGCAGAAATCGAACATTGTTTCTGGAGTTACTATATGATGATCTGCAGTTCGTTCGAATATTTTGTGACGGTCCGATTAATGATAAATCTGTTACTTTAATCGGCATTTAACGTCCACATTAAGGAACAAATAAATTGAGTGAAAATGTTTCAGACTACTTATTAGAATTCTTCAATTTCGTTATTTGAAACAGAGTATTCTATTTACTATCACATACATATTTTAATTTCAACTAAAATTTCATGATAATGTATGTATGCCCAGAACTGACCTTTCAATTTATTTCCGATTTATTAAAAAAACTTTGTGTGCGTAAATAAGAATATGTAGGTACAAACATGTAAACAGGTTGTTGTTGAGCCCGTAGAACATATAAACGCTACGTTCTCTAGCCCGAAGAACCGTTATATATACCAGTTTTAGGCGCATCTCTGTATATATGCGTATGTCATCAAAATACGGTTGTAGAATCATTATTTTTTTTATTATGCGGTATATTGTAAGTTTGATTTAAAAATTAATTTGTGCTTGTCACATGGTGACAAATAACACACTCTACGTTAGTCGTTCAACTTGCGGCACCGGTTAAATTTAACATTTCTTTAAAAAAGTTGCCAAAAACAGAGTTACATGCGGAATTTTAAAAAAAATTATTTAATTTGCTGCCGTTTAGAGTATGTTTTTTTTTCAGATAAGAATTTGCTAATACACACAAGTTATAGCTTACAATTTTGAATTATATTTACAAATAAAACAAACTTTGCATCAATCATAAAAAGAGTTTAATGCTTGAATACAGTTTTTATTTTAAATCTGCAGAAAGTTTATTTGTTACGTCAATATTAATGAAGTTAAATTTAAAAAAAATTATTAGATCGGAAGATGTTTAAGAGAGTTATCTGCAAAGACTAATCGCAAATGTTAAAATTTCAAATCATTGTCGAATTTCGCTTAATAACTACGTTTAGAGCGTGTATAATATTGGCAACGCAGTCGGGATTAACAGCGCGCTAATAACGTCGTGTAGAAAGGCGTTACCGCCCGGGCTCATCGGGCACCTGTTTACATATCGGGCTCAATTGCGTGCGGTTTATAACTATATATATATATATATATATATACGTAAGTGTTGAATTATGTGGCACCCACCATACCTATTGCATAAAAGACACCCGGGTGTATAAATTCTTTGATAATATATGTCATTGTGGCATATCGATGTGTATAATGCAAATGGCACCTATTTGTATATAAATACATGTTTAAAATAGTAAATGACACCCAACATTGTTGTCATATAAATTAAATAGTAAAGGTGCCAGTTAGTAAATATTTCGTTTTTAATTAAACTGTATGTATATGATATTTTACTTCTATAATGCTGCTTATAGAGTAAGCTTTTGAAAAAAAAACATCCCTGCTTTAGGACACTTTTGGGACACAACTTTAAGTGTCAAACTTGACATTGACACATCAACCCTCTGAACCCAGCAACCCCTAACTTAAGAATTTAAATAAGGGAAGGGGGTTGATCGAACCTTCATTTAAAACCACCTGCAATTCTCTATGAGGACAGCATGGCAGAAAGTGGTTTTATTGAATTTTTTTGTGTTCCTATAAAAAACAACCCTCTCTAGATTAAGTAAAGTGGGGGAGACTAGTTTTTTAACAAACGCTTTGACAGGTCGATTGTTGATTTTTAGTAAATAACTTGAGATATTAAACTTGACATTGACACATCAACCCAGTAGCTCCAACAACCGCTAACTCAAAAATTTAAATAAGGAAAGGAACTCGAATGACTCTTCATTTAAAGCGTCATTTAATTCTCTATGCGACAGCATGGCCAAAAATAGATTTATCCAATTCTTTTTCGTCTTCTTTAAAAACAACCCTTTAGATTAACTAAGGTGGGGAGACTAGGTTCTTAAAAAAACGCTCGGGCAGATCGATTCTTGATTTTTAAAAGACAACTTTAAATTTCAAACTTGACATTGACACATCAACCCCCTAGCTCCAACCCTTAACTCAAGAATTTGAATAGGGAAAGGAGGTCGAATGACCCCTCATTTAAAGCGTCTTTTAATTCTCTATGCAACAGCATAGCTGAAAATAGTTTTTTCCAATGTTTTTTCGTCTCTATTAAAAACAACCCTCTAGATTAACTAAGGTGGGGAGACTAAGTTATTAAAAAAACACTCAGACAGGTCGATTCTTGATTTTTAGGAGACAACTTTAAATAGCAAACTTGAAATTGACACACCATCCCTCTAGATCTAGCAACCCCTAATTCAAGAGAAGAGCGTCAAACGACCTGTCATTTAAAAAGTCTTTTAATTCTCTATACGACAGCAACGCCAAAAGTAGTTTTATTATTATTTTTTTGTCCCCATAAAAAACAACCCTCTAGATTACATAAGGTGGGGGTGTTGTTTAGAAAAAATCCTAAAACACGCCACTTTTGACTTTTTGAACGACACATTTTGGCGTCAAATTTTATTTTCTCAGGTCAACCTTCTAGCCCCAATAACCCCCAACAAAAACAAAAATTATAGTAAGGTGGTCGAGTAACCCTGATTTTAATGGTCTCTTGATTCTCTACGTGTGTGCATGATTGTTTTTAAGTTTATAAAAATTTTAAAACTGTAGAAAAATTTAAAACATCAAAATTCAACGTCAGAAGAAATTTTTATTAGTTCAACAAATGCTCAAATTGTGCGCAACCAACTTCCATACAATAATACAAATTCTGCTCTAAACGTTTCCTTACATTTTGGAAGATCTATGGCGTAATTTAGCGGCATTCTTCAATATTGCGTCGACGAAATTTTTTCAGAGACCCTGGTTCCGTTTCGTAAAATTTAGTTTCTTTTTACTGTCGCATAGAAACTTGAAAGACGCTTCAAATTCGGGGTGGCTCGGCCTATTTTCCATATTTAAATTCTTGAGTTAGGGCACTAGTTTCTAAGTTAGGGTTTGTTGGAGCTAGGGGGTTTATCTGTTAATGTCAAGTTTAACGTTAAATCTTAAAAAAAAATTAAAAATACAAAAGCATGAATATAATTAATTACAAAATTTAGTAGTAAAGTTTTTGATCTGTTAATAAATAATCCTGTGTTTTGAGTTTCTTAAAAGTGTAATTTTCGGTAAATACTTTTTAGAAGGGCAGATTATGGTGTACCTATTGAGTTTAATACTCATCAATGGGTATCTTGCTAAGTACTTTATTAAAATAATTATAATTTTAAAATTGTAGGTTTAATATAAATGTTCATCAATTCTTTGTCACCTTAGATGTAGTGTTCGTTTTGTTTTCTAATGTTTTGTACGTACAAAATTACCAGAAAAGATGAAGGTAAACACTGAAAAAAAAACAACAAAAAAGATAAATCACAATCATGATAAAGCAAAGGAAAACCGTATAACAAAAACCAAATAAGAAAATGGGTCAGAAATCAATACAGCTTATAGAACCTGGCATCTTTAATCAGATATCCATGCAACTAAAAAATAGAAAGTGAAACAATTAGCAAACAAGAAACAAACAAGTGGATGTTTCAAGAAAGAACTGGAATTCTAAAACCTGGAAGTACTTAAGCTAGTGTCTAGTTCTAGGGACATTGTTATGAATTTGGCTAGCCACCTGTGTTTAAGATGAAAAGAACAGAGAAAAAAACTAAACAATTTCGACTATAAACTAAGTGAAAATTATTAAACCTCAAAATAAATTTAATGAGATGACACATTTCAAAATACAATTTTTTATAGTACTAAATATTACGATCTTTTATTTATTTTTTAATTTATTTAATCATACGCAACAGCACCACAGTTACCGTAACAACAGTTTAAGTTATAGAAAGTAAGTAATAAACGACGCGCGTTTATGTATGCTGCAGAAACAGAAAAAAACTCAATTAGAATCAATCTTGCAGAAAATACAAATTAGAAGCAAAAAAAAACAGTTGTTTGAACGGATGAATC
This sequence comes from Aquatica leii, assembly GCA_035610365.1. Classification (NCBI taxonomy): domain Eukaryota; kingdom Metazoa; phylum Arthropoda; class Insecta; order Coleoptera; family Lampyridae; genus Aquatica; species Aquatica leii. The sequence goes on from CM069432.1 coordinate 85,245,169, forward strand.
ACAATTTAAAGTTTTTGAAAGCAAACGTCGTACATTTCAGTTTATCAACAACTAATAAAAAATATTGAAAAAAATAATAAAAACTATAAAATATGGAAATGATAGTACTATGATTTAGGGTTGTTTTTAAGTGCAGTAAAAATTTCATAAAATAGCTAACAAAATGACTAGTAAAACAATTATTTACTACTTTAAACTTACTTAAAAAATACTATTCTTAACGCTTTATAATACTTTAAGCAACAAAAAATTGTTTATTTTTTGTTTAATAAGTTTTTGTTCTAATATATTTTATTTACGAAAATCAATTTTCAAATATAAGAAACTTAAAATAGAAAATAATATACAAGTTAAAGTTCCTATGCTAAAATAAGCATAAATTAATGCTTATGAAAAACTAATTAAAACAAATATTGAACATTTAATATTAATTAATCTTTGTAAAATTATATTTTTTAAATTTAGAAATAATTTTGATACATACAGTATAAAAACTATCTAAAATATTTTAATTGAATATTTTGTTAATAAATATCAAATAGTATAGTGTTTTAAGTTAAATAATTAAACAAAAACATAACTGATATCAAAAAGCATTATCAAGTTTTTATTAAATCAAAATGAGTTACGCAAGTTATATTTTAGTACATTTATTTTGTTACGATATCGTACTGTTCAACAATGTTGCCGCTAAAAATGGTGCCACAATCTACAACAATTATCGGGGTGCCATATAGTCAATACGTCAAAATTATATACACCTGTATATCGCACAACGCCCTCTGTCTTATTATGAATGAACCAAACTGTATAAATCTGACCACTAATTGACAAAATGGCTCCCAAGCAATTTTTTGCGTACGAGCTTAAAAAGTGTTGATAAGCTCTAGAAAAATTTTTAATGTAAAAGTACTGTGGCTCCCAAACTTGGGTGCCTCTTTGTATTTTTGGGTGCCACAATAACAATGAATACCCAATTATGGTGCCACGATGACAATTTTTATGTATATATATATATATATATATATATATATAAACGTCTATCTAAATGGCGACAATACATAAAAAAGTTTTTTGGCGTCCACCGCTTCCCGTTGTGATAGAAACAATCTGATTCGTGTATATAAACTTTTTTTGTTATATTATGAATCAGTTAGTAATAAAAACTGTAAAAATGTAAATAATAAAAAAGTTTAAATACGTTGCAATTTGGCGACCTTTTATAAATGAATCAAATGGCGTCCAATATACGATTATGAATATTTTACTACAAACTGGCGACCAATATACAGATCACTTTCATATATCCGTTAAATGACATCTAAGCAATGTTGCCAGTTGTTGCAACCAGTATTAGATTACAACCTTGAACCTCGATTATCTTTATAGCAGTTCAACAAACATGCTATGTAAATAAACTTTTAACCGTAATAGAAATTTGATCTTTTTTGTTATTCCCTTGAAACAATTATTGTACTTCTGCTAAATTTAACCTAATTATGTTTTTGTCATCTGTTCGCAAATATTTTTTAAATTTTGGTTAGTGCATAAAACGAAATTTTAACTAAAAATTGTATTTCTTGCAAATATGTAATGTGCAGTAATTAAGAAACATAAGGAGTTTAATCAGAATAAAAATATTGTAAAGCAACTCAAAAGATATATGACAGTAGAAGTAACAAAATGGAAATCAATTAGAAAGATGTTGAATTTTTGTCATTGATTTAGTGCACATACATGTATTAAATGTTTATATTTAAATTTATGTGCAAGTTTTTATTCATTACGCAATTAGTAATAGTAACGTAGATTAAAATTAATTAAATCAAGAATTATTAATACATAAAAACACTAACTGATACAAATTTATAAAAATAAGTAAGTTTTAGTAGATTTTTTAGAAATATAGAAAAGACAAAAGATTACTAATTTAGCCATTTTGTAAACTATGCAGTGACTAACTATATAAGCTTAAAGAAATAAAAAAAATTGCAAAATACTGCTTTGAAATGTAAAATGTGTGTTATCTTAGCATAAGAAACCATAGAATAGCTTGCCACTAATCACTACCACATTAAAGGCACAGTTCTATACCGTGACTACCACAAAAATGGAAAACAAGTATTTGGCTGTTACGTGATTACAACTATTTTATCACTTATAAAATATCTTTACAGTCACTTAAAATTCACGTGGCTGCTAAATAGCAGCGTTGTGAGTGTCTTCTAGCGGAGATGTATTTATGTATCTGTTTCATTTATAAATCTTGTATACTTTCTCATCTCTTTATTTTATAAATGGTACAACTAAATTTACTTTGGTCAAGATGTTTTTAGCTTCTATAAAGTAGATGTATATATCGAACTTGAACAATATTTGCTAAGAGCAAAATTCCGACAAATGCAAGTTTACTATTAAATATAAAGGTTATAGGTCGAGATATAACTATGCGCCATCAAGTTTTTTTTTAGAAAAACAAAATTAATTAGTACATACGTTAATGTAAATACCCTGCGCGTACCTAATATGTGCGTACACTGTACGTACGTTAACGTACAAGGATTTTTGATTATAAACATTCTGATGATAGTGCTGTTTTAGGTATCTTTAGTGTGGTAATGTATAATAAAAAGTCACTAATAAAAAGTATTTATTAGAACATAAAAGCCATTTATATATTATGTAGAAATATTAAGTCGTCGTGAGATACTTGGTAAGGCATCTGCTTGCTACGCCAACAAGAGTTCAAATCCTGGTCGCGTCAAAGTTTTTTTGGCTATGACATATTATGTACAAAACAGTGACAGTTAGATGTACAATGTACAATGTACACTAGGCGTAGTGGTTAAGATGACATGGCTGTTCGTACTAATTTTTTCTCAATTATTAGTGACATCATACCTTCGGATGCGTCTTGCGTACCTTCAAATGTAGCTAATAATGCTATCAATTCTCAGTATCCTACTTGACTACGTGTCGCTTTTCCTTATAACACCAGATACCCCTGTTACACGGATTTCTTGGCTTTCGTCCCCCATGATGTAACAATTTATTTTTCTTTTACCACATGAAATTAACCTCCAAATAATCAACACATTAAACGATGCTTGTTTTTCTCAGAATACCATTATATTCTTTTTTTTATCAATAATGCTAATTCTGACATTGTGCTATATGGGAAGTAGAATTTTTAAAAATGATTTTTAGAATTTGCGGCATTGGTGACGACCACGTGAATTTCGTTGAACGACCATTCAATAATATTTACATCTTTTCATATTTTCAAGATGAAGTTGGAAACATAATCTGACTAGTGTATATTTTACTATCAATTACATTTGATAACGTATTCTTATTCAGCTTACACATTTTTAATTTTCTAAATTACTTATGTGTTTGATGTGACCAACATTGTTATTTATGCACATATTAATTCTCCGTCTAATGTTCTTACAAATATTTTGCAGTTGTTATAGAGTGATATCAGCTTCATTATTAAAGAAAGACAAATTTAATATTTTATCATTTCTGAAATTATCGTTAAACCAATAACAGTAGTTTAGTCACTTGTCGTAATCAAGTGGAAGCAACTGTAATGTTGTATGGATATAACAGCAATTTATTTATTAGAGCTTTACATGTTCTGTAACTTAAACCTAAAATATTAATTATATAAAATGCTTTGACAAACTTTTGAAAGTACACACTTGTTTGTCGCGGCAACTATTTCAAAGGCTCCGCACGTGCTTACTAGAATTACCGTAATCAAATTGATTTGCAAGCTTCTTGATACATAAAGCAATAGAATGGATCCATTCTCTATTAGCAATAAGTTGACCATTTTAAAAATAGAATTCGAAAATAAAGTGATTTCTTTTACGAAGTAGGTACTGCAAAGTTTATGGCAAATAAATTAAAATTATTATTTGCAGTGCTGTAAGTTACCAAAATAATCAAACACAAAATACCCAACAAATACTATAGTTATTTATGCACCAAGCGCGTAATCAACTAGTAATGCTAGTGATGCATAAAATATTTGATTTTTCACTTTATGTAACAAAAACTAAAAATGACCAATTATTTAGTTTATATTTTACTAAATCTCTTAGTATTCTATAAGAATAAATAGTTCGACGTTTAATCATTTATTTGTCAGAATCCATTTTACAATAATCCGCAAGAATTAAACTTAATTTCTCAAATACATATATAAAAAATGCATAAAAAAAATATAAAATTTCTTATAATCTAAATCTAAACAAGAATATTAAATAAAATGTCACAATTTTTGAGGGCGTATATAACGCCTTTTCTTAACGCTTCGGTATTATGTATATGTTGATTTCACTCTGTTTAATTTACTCATAATGTCTAGGATACGAAATATATAAACATACACATAACAATCAGAGCGTGATGAGAAGCCTTATAAATTGAGAGGGCGTTATAAACGTATAACGCACTCTCATAATGCCCTCTTTAGATTTTGATGGTAACAAGTTTCCTATTCCTTCTTATATACTTGTAATAGAAACTTCGATAATTCTTAATTTTTAGTTAAAACTTTATATAAAAAGAAAAATAAATTCTTGTATGCATTACTGGAGTTACTGGATAATTACGCTCATTGAGCAACATAATCCTTTGTGCCAGAGACCCTCGGTCTGCATCCAGTTGCTCTCCGGGCGTAACCATCGTAATAAGGCGATTGGTACATAATTGGCTATTACGTATCTTGTATCCTAGGCGTTATGAGTAAGTTATAACAAAGTGAAAAATAAAATCATGAATACCGACGTTATATGAATTAAGAAATGCTTAGATATTCGCAGTGTTTTTCAGCTATGCCAAGATGCATTACTGTACCTTAAAAGTGAATTTTAAACGTAAATGTCACTATGTGGTGCTTTTAATCTAAAATATCTTGTGAAAATCACTTATAAAAGTGTCTAAAACGTTACAACGACAACGTACCACTCTAAAGTGCAACTTTAAAGTTAAAGAAACCTGAAAGAGATTTTACTTAGTGAAAACAACGTTGATAAAACCTTACTTTTATCACAAAGCTGCTGAACCACAAAGTGGTTAAAAAGGACGAATGCACGTAATTTTTACTATAAATTAATAGAATTAAGGTATAATTACCTTTAAGTTTCATATAAAGTGTTAAATACGTAACAATCAATAAACTCAACTGACATAAGTTATCTCGGATGCCACTTGGGAAGAAAACATACTCTTTTAGTTTTGTGTTTGTATTTTTCATTGTTTTAACCGGTTTTAACAGAACGTATTTGTTACTTTTGCATGGTTAAGGCTTAGATACTAATGTAGTACTAATTAATTTTTATTACAATTTTTCATTCTAGATAGATCACGTGTTGCCGCAGTGAACATCTTCAGAGCCTGGAATAATCAATTTATTCCAGGCTCTAAAGATGTGCACTGCAACGTGTGACAAAGCTCAGTTTGTGTGATAACGACACCACGGAATTTATCCAGAATGAAAAGTTGTAATTCTACTATGATTTATTTATATACAGTCGGACCTCCATTCAATGAACTCCTATTTAATTTTTTTTTCTATTTAGTGATGTTTTCTTTATAATATTGATCTTCGGGTTAAAATGCGTGTAAAAACACCTCTAAAATATGATGTTTAAATTCTATATTATGATCTTTTTTAAAGAAAATGTTACCCAACTACTTAAAGTTTTCTTGGAATCACGTACAATTTACTTTACCTTTACAATACTGCATTGTTAAACGGATAAGCGGATTATATGACTTCTTAATTGAGAATACAAAAAGGCTATTACTAATGGTGCTAAAAATTCTGTACATTTGTAAATGACAAAAATGCATGAATTGTTTATAGGATTACAGAATTTCCTTCGAGTTTTGAAATGCATTGTCATGTTATTGAACACGTTTCATTTGCAATTTTTTCGTTTCAAGTTGTTTAAGTGTAAAATTGGTTAAAAATGACAAAACGAAAGCGTTTATAATTAATATGTATTTCATATGTACATTTAAATTTGTGTTTTATTTTTTAAGCATAAATTCTATACAATGAAGTTTCTATATAATGATGTTTTTGAAGGGAATTTTGAACATCACTATATAGGAGTTCGACTGTATATGTTTTAAACATTTTTTTTTAAATTAAGAAGTTTGGTAAAGCTAAATAGTTAATAGTTGATCAAATTACAATTCAAAGCAAAGGAATACATTACAAATTTACATAACAAAATTTTATAATTACCTTTAGCGTTTGTTAGTAATTATAGGATCTTCATGGTTTTCCTTGTTTATATTATAAATTGATTTTGGCTTAGACCACATCGTAACGGAACACCTAAACTTTATAACCTAGTTTGTTTAGGTTCACACACGGCAAAGGCCAATTTCAACTTCTTATTTTGGCTCACAAATGAGAACTAAACCTAACTCAATGCTTTCATTAATTGTAAAATGTTGAATTTGTTACTTGTTGGTTTTAATATTTATTTTATGTTTTTGTCAACTTATACTATTACTTTTTTTTAAGTTTGTATTTGTTACATTTGATTTAAGCTATATTGTTATGCTATATAGTATATAAAATAAAATTTACAAAAAAATCTGAGCAACGTTAATTTTAAATTATAGTTTTGTGGGTGTGAATTTGTTTTTTCCCGATTTTTTTCACTCTCCGTTATAACTACAAGCAAGTAAAGTTTACTACTTATATCTGCATCGGTACTTTTAATAACACAGCTGTATTATATTAAATGCATTTTTGTTCAACTTTCTGTAGATCAACCCAGCAAAGATAAAGAAAATTTATTAAAGAGCTATAAAAGTATTTTCTTGTTTAACAACAATTAGAGTACTATTCTTCGGAATTAAAACTAAAAATAAGTTATAATTCAATGTATTATACTTTTAAAGAATTTTCGAAAAAACGCAAAAAAATGATTCTGAAACAATCCACAACCATGAGATTACGTGTGAATAAAATATAATTTAACCAAATCAGCAAATCACAGCTCTGACAACTGAAAAATATGCGTGGTCGTATCATATGTACTTAATAATGTGGACGGTTATTCTGAACTTCCTTGAACTACGATATCGCTAATTTAAGATTTAATTATCTTTGTTAGATGTGCGTTTTTTCAAGCATGTTCTACTTAAATTTCAAGAATTATTTTTTTTTTATTACTTTTTATTTTATTATGTGCCTTGATTATTTAACTTTTAGAAATATTTATTAGATTTTGGTTGATTTTCAAGTTAATCGATTTATTTCATGCTCTGACAATGCTCTTTGCAAAAAGTTGGCAAAGCTTTAGCAACGTTGACAACATTATCACAGATTATAATGTACAGATGTACTACTCTTTTGATCTTGTTCGAAACGCCGCGGTGACCTCGGACATTTAAACGGGTTATATGTAACGTTGCCAGACTTAATTTTTTTTTGTCCAACGCAATATTACCTTTTACCTTTACTTGAAAATATATTGCAAAGGCTTTTGTCAATGTTTTAGATAGGTATATACCTATGTAATTTTTTTAAATTATATTATTATTAAAATAACAAATATGAATTTGCCAAAAGCGTAAACTTTTTACTCGAATACTGAAAGAATTTTATAAGTAAAAGAAAAGTAACAACAAAGAGAAAGGAAGGTATTTAGATTGTTTCATCCTTTGGCACTGTTAAAAATTTGATTCCACAGCCCCGAGATTTGTGGAAAGTGTTCTTACAATTTTTATAAATATAATAAACTCCGCCAGTCTTTTCGTTACTCATATTAATTAACTACTATTATTTAAACACGCTAAACCACTAATATATACAATAAAAACAAACACTAAAAATTCCAAAGCGTTAATGATTGTTTCAATAAGAGTCAACCCAAAACGCCATAAAAATATTAAAAACCATATTAAAAACAAAATGCGGAATGTTTTCTCACAGCTGTTGAGGAACGCATGCGCTTTGCATGCGGTCCCTTTAAATCAGTTATGTCTTGCATCCTTATTGTATATTCGTTTTTCCGTCTTACTGATACATCTGTCCGTAGGACATTATAATCTGTGACATTATACTGTAAAGACGTTTATAACTTAGTAATAATTGTTGCAATGTTTATAATAAAAAATTAAAATAAATTGCGATTTTTGATTATGAAATCTATATCGTATTTGTCGACTTCTAGAAAACGCGGTATTTTTTTATAATAATAAAACTATAAATATGCAATTTTTTTATTAAAAATATTTTTTTGAAAAAAACATGTAAAGCAGCGTTTCACTTGCGTCGTCTACCAAACCACTAATGGCCAGACGATTTTAGGATGCTCAAAAAGTATTTTTGTACAAACTAAATACGCATTTTTTTCTCTAACGGTTATTCGCTACCTAACTGCAAAAGAAAAACGAAAAATACAACATAATCAATTCAATATTAGTCTCAATGTGACACTATTTCCCAATTCTTTTATTCCAAGTAGTGTAGCAAACCAAGAGAAATAATGTTTTATATAATGTTTCTGGGTAGCTTTGTTAAATGAGCATTTAGTTATTAATTTGTAAATTAACTTTCATTAACATTACAAATTTCATAACAAAATATTATAATTTCGTAGAACGTTTTTTATTATTATAGACTCTTTCGCGATTTTCTTCGTTTAGATTATAAGTGACTTTTAGCTAGCCTAGTGGTTCACAAACGGCAAAGGCCAAGTTCAACTTCTTATTATAAAACCTACCAGGTCTTTTATTAACTTTTCTTTTTCTTATTTTCTTAAAATAATGCATGTTCTAAATCCAAATAATCAGATATTAAAAATGCTAACAATACATAGTCTAATCGCAAGCTACATCTTTAAAAAATTGTTTTTCTATTTTTTCGAAAACTATTACTTTGCAGACTATATATCATATAAATAAAAATTGATTATTTGTCAATTCTTCATTGATTTTTCTGTATTTGCCGTATAGGCGTCATGTTGTTGGACTTCAAGATTTTCAATGCGAAGCCATAATGACATTTTAAGTCATTTACAAGAATCGATCAAATTAGTCTAAATTAGTAATACACGGAATTTAGTGAATACTAAATAAACTCAAATAACAACGAAATAACGCAATGCTTCCATTAAGTGTAAAATGTTGAAGTTGTTACTTGTTAGTTTTAAATTTTATTTCATGTTTTTGTGAACTGATACCTATTACTTTTTTAAGTTTATTGTAATTGTTAATTTGATTTAAAATTACGTTCTTCAGCCCTAACGACAATACTCTACAATCTACATTGTTTGTAGTATGTAAAATCATTAACAAAAGATTCTGAATAACGTTAAACTCAAATTAGAGTATTTTGGGTGTAAATTTGTTTTTTCCTAATTTTTATACTTTCCGTTGTTACTACAAACAAACGAAGTTTACTAGTTATCTACATCAGTAGTTTTAATAACACAGATGTATTATATTAAATGCGTTTTTGTTCAACCTCCTGTAGACTAACACGCAAAGATGATGCAATTAAAGAGCTAAAAAAGTATTTTTTTGTTTAACAACAGTCCAAATATTATGCCTCGCCGAAATAGTTAATTAAAATTAGACATATAATGGAGATCTAATTTTTTTTATATTTGTAAAGGATTCTTAAAAAACGCAAAAAAAGTATTCCAAAAAAATTGAAAGCCATGAGATTAATATAATTTACCCAATTCAGCAAACCACAGTTGTGACAACTGAAAAATGTGCGTGGTCGTATTACTTTACGTTACCTTAAACTACGATATCGGTAATTTAAGATTTAATTATCTTTGTTACATATGCGTTTTTTAAAGTTCGTAACGAACTGTTCGTTGTACATTTGAATTTTAAAATACTGGTTAATTCAACTAGCGAACGTACGTGTATCTTCCACGACTTAAATATTTTGTTTGTGATTTCTGAAATATGTTATTTTTTTGTTGTACTATGTACTTTTTTTAATATATTTAGTATTGTGTATCCAACAGTGAAGAAGTGTAATAATCGAAAAAATAAGTTAAAATTGATAAGAAAATGCGACGCAGTTCTAGAATATTTGCTTTGTTAGGTAAGTTTTTATTAATTCTTTACACATGTATTTCATTAGTATTTTTTTGTTGATTCTGACAAAATTCATGCTTTATTTAAAACTAATATTGAGAAAAAGTTAATTTTTACTGACTAAAATACGCAAATTTTATTAAATATTGGCAACTGTCGTATTTTTTTCAGTCGACAAATCACTTACGTAAAGGTTTTTGGTCTTGTAACATAAAGTACTAATTGCTAACAATTTATATAAAAAAGTTTTTTTTTAAATCTAATACGAACAAAAAGAAAGTGAAAGCGGAAATTGTAAACATATTTGTCTTCATAATAACTAAATAATGCTATTATTTGTTCTTGGTCGAAAATAATCTTTACGTACGCTAAAACCAAAGTTTTTTCAGAATCTTAACATCTCGTTCAGTTTATAAAGATTAACTGTCATAATTTTGTTACATTAGAAATTAAAACCTTATATAAAAAAAATATTAGTTTGGAAACATAACAGTGTAAATTTTTTTAGGTTTGCCTAGTCCGACTGCTATACAAAATTCTAATCAGCAAATTAATTCAAATGTTTCAAATTCTTCATCTTTAACTTGTGACGAATCCGGATTATTGAATACAAACGTATGTTTAATACCAGATTTTTTTTAAATTTACGTAAGTCTATTTTAATAAAACGTTTTATTGTAGTTTAGTGATGATTCATTTGCTGATCCAGATTTTGTGTGTTCATCAAAAAATTCAACCTTTAGTTCATTTGAAAAGGAAAACACAATATCACAACAGGTAAATTGTTAAATATTGATATATTAGTTCTACTCACGATTTACAAAATTATTTTTAACTTTAGCTGAAGAGTTCAACACCTAATAAGTCCTCTAAGAACTTGAAAGAAACTTCGTGTTCAAGCGTTGAAAAGGTAAATATTTTTTCACAAACATTTAAAAAAAGTTTTTTTTTGTTATTGAGGATGTTTTTTCCTCAACGCATTAAATAATATAGTGTTTTCAAAGAGTGTTCTATTAAAAAAAAATAATGCCTTGTAGATAATCTACATTTGTATGAGTACCTATGAGTAATTACAAATTTGCAAAATTTAAATACGATTAATTTTCCGTAAACGTAGAATAAGAAACTTTGTTTGAGACACTCTGCATGTTTACATTTTTTTCTATTCTCTAACAATTCTGTTTTTTTAGGAAACTCCTTTAAATCAAATAAAAATATTAAATCACGTTGTAATTAAGAATAACACAATTACTTCGTTTCCAAACAATGAAAACACTAATAGTACAAGTTTAAAGAAGGTAAATATTTTTAAACTATTTAAAATCATAATCTTATTTACACGTTTCAGTTTGTACCTCCTGCTTTAAATGAACAAATAAACACGTACCCGACTGAATTATCAAACGATGACTTTATGTCTAAAACTAATATACAACCGGTAAGTGATATAAAATGTAAGTAAACATTTTTTTATGTATATATTTTTTTAAGAAAACTAAATTGAACAAACCAAAACGTATTCGCGCGAAAGACTTCTGTTTCTATTGCGAAACGAAAGTGTCTAATTTTGGTAGACACCTAAAACGAATACATGATAATGAGTTGGAAGTTCAACAAATATTGTCTAAACCTGTCAACAGTAAGGACCGAAAAGTGTTATTTACTAAACTTCGAAAAAAAGGAAACTATATTTCCGCAGAAATTAAACCGATGAAAAAAACTGTTAATACTAACAATAAATCATTGCCATGTCCATTTTGTTATGGATTTTATGCAAAAAGTCAATTATGGCGACATAAAAAAATTTGACGAAAATAAAAAAAAAGTTAAGGTTCCGTTAAGTATAAGCCAAGATTTGTTGTTAAAAAATTTTGAAGTTAATCAAGTATTAAAAGATAAAGTTTTCCCAACAATGAGACCAGACGAAATTACTAAAGTAGTAAAAATGGACAAACTAATTTGCGAATTTGGTGTGAGATATTTAAAACTTCATCCTCAAAAACATTACATTAATGTAACATCTAGAAAGATGAGAGAATTAAGTAGCTTATTAATTGAAGTCAGAAAAATTAAGCCAACAATAAAAAGTTTACTTGACACACTAAAACCAGAACATTTCGAAGTTTTGGTCAAAGCTACAAAAAATGCAGCAAGTTATGATGTGGTAAAAGAAAGGTATGATTCTCCTACATACGCTTTAAATATGGGCACTACATTAAAGCAATGTTGCGATATCGCTCTTTTAAATGTTATGAAAATAAACAATTCTGATATCACTGAGGTTAAAAGAAATCTAGATTCTCTAAATCATTTGATTGTATCTTGTTGGAAATACAAAATTTCAGCACATGCAGCCGATGATTTAAATTTGAAAAAATGGAATAAATGCACAATTGTACCTTTAGCTAAAGATCTAAAAAAATTCAGGGAATACTTAATGAAACAATCTACTGAAACATATAAGCAACTAGAAACTAAAGGCACCAAAGAAGCTTTTATAAAACTACAAGAATTAGTATATTGCAAAATTTTGTTATTAAATCGTAAACGTCCAGGAGAACTTCAACGATTATTGCTTTCAGCTTATGTGGATATGGACAGTCAACCACAAAACCATTACGAAGAATTTGATGACGTACTTACGGCGTCAGAAAAAATTTTAGTAAAGAAATTTAAGAGGATTGTTATAAGAGGTAAAAGAGGATGGGGGGGTGTACCAGTATTAATAATCCCAGAAATACAAAACCAAATTTCTTTATTATTACAAAATAGACCCTGCTTTGTAAATGAAAAAAATTTATACTTATTCGCTAATATTAACACTAAGAATAGCCCTATTTGTGGATATAAAGTTTTACAAAAACATGTGACTTTAGCAAAAACTACAAATCCTAAAGCTATTACATGCACTAGGTTAAGAAAACATTTAGCAACCTTAACACAGATTTTCACTATGAGTGAAAATGATATAGAGCAGTTATCGTCGTTTATGGAACACACTGTTGGTATCCATAAAAAATCTTATCGACTACCAGACGACGTGTTCCAAACGGCAAAGTTAGCAAAACTTCTAATGTTAATGGAGTCAGGAGACACAGGATTATATAAAGGCAAGAGTTTAGATGATATTGAATTAGATTTAAATGAAGAAATCAACTTAGATGAAGAAGATCCCGAAGAACTAAATATGATACAACAGGAAGAACCAGAAGAAATGGAAGAATTTGAAGTTAAAGATGACGTACACTTATCTAAAAAATTAGATATCAACAAAGCTTCTACCAGTAAACACAAAAACAAGAAACGCATTCTAATACCATGGACCGTAGATCAAAAAACAGTTGTTAAAAACTATTTTAAATTACATATTCAGAATCAAATCCCGCCTAAGAAACACGAGTGTTTGAACTTAATCAAAAATTATTCAGAATTATTGCAAAATAAAAATTGGTTAAAAATAAAAGTATTTGTTCAAAATGAATATACCAAATCAAAAAAACTACAATAAATTGTTAATGTTGTTTTGAGTTTTGATTTCTATTATGTAAAAAATTTAATTAAAAAAAATGTGTCAAATTACAGTCATTTTATTTTATTCGTAAAAAAATCAGTTTTTGGGATTAGGAAGATTAGTAAAAGTTTTGGATAAATGAATAAGTTTTTCTTCTGTCATTGTATTACGCAAGTACTTCAGCCTTTGTTAACAAAATTTGGAATTATTCACTATTCTAATAAAGCTTTTCATACATAGAGAAATAAAATATATCAAGTTACTTTAAAAATAGTCAAAGCAAATTTAATTTCAACTAATTAAGCAAAAATGGCATTTTTACAGGTAGGTTTACTTCGATTTTATCTTTACCACACCGGCGTACGCAGAATCAAATTAGGGACAGGGGGGCAAACCATGCTTTTTCAGGTTGTGACAATTCAAATTATATTTAATTATAGCAGTGCTTCATAAGTTATTAGAATTATTTGCTTAAAAAAATTTAAACAATTGATTATTTGCCATCGCTCTACCTAATTTTGTTTCGTTTCGTCACTTTATAACCATTTAATTTTTTTTGCTTCTAGGGGGGAAGGGCATCGATCTACTCGCTAGATGCGCTTATGTTTCACCGAGCTTTCTCATCTCTTTATTTTATCAATGCTAAAGCTAAATTTACTTTGGTCAAGATGTTTAAAGCTTCTATAAAGTAGATGTATATAATGAATTTGAACAATATTTACTAAGAGCAAAATTCCGACAAATGCAAGTTTCTGTTAAATGTAAAGGTTATAGATCGAGATATAACTATGCACCATCAAATTTTTTTTGGAAAAACAAAATTAATTAGTACATACGTTAATGTAAATATGCTGCACGTACCTGTACCTAATATGTGCGTACATTGTACGTACGTTAGTGTACAAGGATTTTTGATTATAAACATTTTGATGGTAGTGCTGTTTTAGGTATCTTTCTATCTTTAGTGTGGTTTTAAAGTGTATAATTAAAAGTAACTAATAAAAGATATTTATTAGAACATAAAAGCCATTTATATAATATGTAAAAATATTAAGTCGTCGTGACATATTTGGTAAGGCATCTGCTTGCTACGCCAACAAGAGTTCAAATCCTGGTCGCGTGAAAGTTTTTTTTGTTATTACATATTATGTACAAAACAGTGACAATTAGATGTACAATGTACGTACACTAGGCGTAGTGGTAAAGATGTACTAATTTTTTTTCAATTATTAGTAACAACATACTTCTACAACTAGTTTATATTGTACTATCAATTACATTTCATAACGTATTCTTATTCAGCTTACACATTTTTAATTTTCTAAATTACTTATGTGCTTGATGTGACCAATATTGTTATTTATGCACATATCAAATCTCCGTCTAATGTTCTTAAATATATTTTGCAATTGTTATGGAGTGATATCTG
Organism: Aquatica leii; assembly: GCA_035610365.1. Taxonomy (NCBI): domain Eukaryota; kingdom Metazoa; phylum Arthropoda; class Insecta; order Coleoptera; family Lampyridae; genus Aquatica; species Aquatica leii. The sequence goes on from CM069432.1 coordinate 85,260,207, forward strand.
CTTCATTATTAAAGGAAGTCAAATTTAATACTTTATCATTTCTGAAATTATCGTTAAACCAATAACAGTAGTTTAGTTACTTGTCGTAATAAAATGTAAGCAACTTTGATGTTGTATGGATGCAACAGCAATTTATTTATTAGAGCTTTACATGTTCTGTAACTTAAATATAAAATATTAATTATATAAAATTCTTAGTTAAATTTTTGAAAGTACACACTTGTTTGTTGCGACAACTATTTGAAAGGCTCCGCACATGCTTGCTAGGATTATCGTAATCAAATTGATTTGCAAGTGATTTCTTCCACGGAGTAGGTACTACAAAGTTTATAGCAAATAAATTAAAATTATTATATGCAGTGCTGTAAGTTAACAAAATAATCAAACACAAAATACCTAATGTTATGTATATGTTTATTTCACTCTGTTTAATTTATTCACAATGTCTACGATACGAAATATGTAAACATATACATAACAATCAGAGCCTTATGAGACGGCGTTATGAATTTAGAGGACGTTATAAATTCATAACGCATTCTCATAATGCCCTCTTTAGATTTTGATGGTAACAAGTTTTCTATTTCTTCTTATATACTTGTAATAGAAACTTCAATAATTGTTCATTTTTAATTAAAATTTTATATAAAGAGAAAAATAAAATCTTGTATGCACTACTGAAGTTACTGGATAATTACGGTCATTGAACATACATCCTTCGGGCCAGAGACCCTTGGGCTGCATCCAGTTGCTTTCTGGGCGTAACCATGGTAATAACGCGATTGGTACACAATTGGCTATTACGAATCGTGTATCCTAGACGTTATGAGTAAGTTATAACAAAGTGAAAAATAAAATAATGAATACCAACGTTATATGAATTATGTCACTATCTGGTGGCTTTAATCTAAAATGTCTTGTGAAAATCACTTATGAAAGTGGCTCTAACGACAACCTACCGTTCTAAAGAGAAATTGCTTTTTAGGTATATTTTAAGTTCACTTCTACTACAAAGTGGTTGTTACTTTAAGGTATGATTTTGGTGATTCGATTTAGTGGCCGCCATTTCAATTTTCCACTTTAAAGTTAAAGAAACCTGAAAGAGGTTTTACTTAGTGAAAATAACATTGATAAAACCTTACTTTTTATCACAAAGCTGCAGAACTACAAAGAGTTTAAAAAAAGATGAATGCACGTAATTTCCAATATAAATTAATAGAATAAAGTTATAATTACCCGTAAGTTTCGTATATAGTGTTAAATACGTAATAATCAATAAACTCAACTGACATAAATTATCTTGGATGCTACTTGGGAAGAAAACATACTTTTTTTAGTTTTGTGTTTGTATTTTTCATTGTTTTAACACAACGTATTTGTTACTTTTGCACGGTTAAGGCTTGGTACTAATTTATTTTTATTTCAATTTTTCATTTTGGATAAATCACGTGTTGCCGCAGTGAACATCTTTAGAGCCTGGAATAATCAGTTTATTTCAGGCTCTAAAGATGTACACTGCAACCTGTGACAAAAGCTCAGCTTGTATGATAACGACAAAACGGGATTTATCCATAATGGAAAACTGTAAAATGAATGCAACTCGTGGAAATCTGGATTCTACTACGATTTATTTATATATATATATATATATATTTCTCAGATTGGTAAAGCTAAATAGTTAATAGTTAAATTTAAGTATTCTTAGTACTTAAGAAACCGTTTATGCAAACCAAGTGAAATCATTTTGTATATAATGTTTCTGAGTACCTTTGTTAAATGAGCATTTGAAGAAGACATGTTTATAGGTTTCCGCAATCAAACTTAGCTAATTAATTTTAAAGAAGGAAAAAAACATTTATGGTCAAATTACAATTCAATAACAAAGGAATACATATTACGTAAGCAGTGACGTAACACAACTTTAGGGTCATGCTATTTATTTTTCTTTATAAAAGAGTTTAATATAGAATAATTACTTTCATAGTTCACTAAAATGGAACAACATATTAAAAAATTATTAGAAAAAAAAGTATTTAATTTATTAATTAACGTTAACTAACATTACAAATTAACGTAACAAAATTTTATAATTGTGTTTAGCGTTTTTTATTATTATAAGATCTTTCGTGGTTTTCTTTGTTTATATTATAAGTGAATTTTGGCTTAGGCCGCATCGTAGCGGAGCACCAGTCTAGTTTGTTTGGATTCACAAACAAAAAAAGCCAACTGCTTACATATTTTGGCTCACAAAGAGAAACTAGAACTAAACTTGATGATTCAGAAATAGTCTATTCGCAAGCCACATCTTTAAATAACTTGTTGTTTCATTTTTTCGAAAACTATTACTTTGCAGACTTTATATATTACAATGATAAAAATTGTTTATTTTTAAATCCTTTATTGATTTTCTTTTATTCGCCGTATTGGCGTTATGATAACAACACACTGAATTTAGTAAATACTAAATAAACTAAATAAACCTATGTTTCAATTAATTGTAAAATGTTGAATTTGTTACTTGTTAGTTTTAAATTTGATATTGTTTTTAGTAGGTAAAAAAAATTACAAAAAAATTCTAGACAACGTTAAAAATTTTATAGGTGTAAATTTGTTTTTTCCTGATTTTTTGTACTCTCCGTGATAACTATAAACAAACGAAGTTTACTAGGTATATCTACATCAGTAGTTTTAATAATACAGATGTATTATATGAATTACATTTTTGTTCAACTTTCGGTAGACCAACACAGCAAAGATAATGCAAATTTATTAAACTAAAAAAGTATTTTATTGTTTAACAATATTTAAAATAGTAATCTTCTCCGGAATAGTTAATTAAAATTAGAAATATATTATAATTCGAAAAATTTTTATACTTGCGAAAAATTCTCAAAAAACGCAAAAAAATTATTCTCAACTTATCGACAGCCATAAGATTACGTGAGAATAAAATATAGTTTAACCAAATCATCAAACCACAACTCTGACAACTAAAAAATATGCGTGGTCGTATCATATGTACCGAATAATGTTGACAGTTACTCTGCACTACCTTGAACACGCTTGAACTACGATATCGTTAATGTAAGATTTAATTATCTTTGTTACATGTGCGTTTTTTCAAGTACATATGTTTTGCATTTCAACTTAAATTTTAAGAAGACTTAGTTTTGTTATAATTTTATGAATTCGATAATGTGCCTTGATTATTAATTTTTAAAAATTCTTAATTAGATTTTGGTTGATTTTTTAAGTTGTTTTATTTCACGCTTAGATAAAGCTTTTTACAGAAATTTGACAAAACATTAGCAACATTGACACATCTGTACTGTAAAGACGCTTATAACTTAGTAATAATTTTTGAAATGTTTATATAAAAAAATTAAAAGAAATTGTGACTTTTGATTAAGAAATCGTAACAGCCTTTCACTTGCATCGTCTACCGAACCGCTAGTGACCAGAATGCGTATTCCGACGATCTTACGATGGTCGAAAACGTATTTTTGTACAGTGTGTAGACTTTTACGTTGCGCGCTACCTGCACAAAACCCTGGTAAGGTCGACAATAAAGTATTATCTTTTAAAGTGATTACGAAGGTGTTAAAACATTTCTTTAAAAAAATACATAAAGAATTACTGTAATCTTTAAGAATCAAGTTTTTATATTGTCGTATACCTACTCAAAAAATAAATAAAAACCCATGTATAATATTAGTACTGCTGAAAATACATCAGTTATTAAATATTTCTTAAAAAGCAATTTTATTTTGACTTCAATATTATTTATTTATTTCAAAATTTGAGTTACAGTACTTAAGCATAAATAATGTTTGTGAAGCATTAGTAAACTCAATAGATTAAGAGACTGTGTAGATAAGAATGGTTTGTGGACCAAATACTAGGTTTTTTTTATATGTAGGATATAATAATTATTTGGATTAATTATTAATATTATGTAAAATTTTGTATAAAATATTTTTTTTTTAAATAAACGAATACTTGTAACAAACTTGAATATTTGGTTTATTAGAAATTCCGTTTTATCATTATCTTAAAGAAGGTCTCATTGTTTAAGAATTTAAAAATATATACGATTAACACTTCTATTTATTATAATTCCATCCTAATCACTTTATTGTATTCGTTTTCACATTTTCAAGCATGTAACGCCTCTGTTATTGGTGTAACTCAAATTTTAAAATAAACGAGTAATATTCAAGTCAAAATGAACTTGTCCTTTAAGAAATAATTAATCATTTATGTATTTTCAGTAGTATAACATTATACGCCAGTTTTATTTATTTTTTGTGTAGGTATACGACAATATATAAGAACTTGATTTTAAAAGATTGCAGTAATTGCTTATGTATTTTTCTAAAGAAATGCTGTAATACATTCGTAATCACTTCAAAGGATTATACTTTATTGTTGACCTTACCAGGGTTTTGTGCAGGTAGCGCGCAACGTAAAAGTCTACACACTGTACAAATAAATACACGTTTTTCTCGGTTACTCGATAGCTGACTCAAAAAGAAAAACGTAAAATACAACATAACATTCCTAATCAATTCAATATGAGAGTCGCAATGTGACACTGTTTCCCAATTCTTTTATACCAAGTAGTGTATAGAGTAGTTTTAAACAATTTGTACAAGTTAAATAAAAATTTGTTAACACTTGACAATGTTACTTCTTATATAAAACAAGGCATTGTAATTACTGTAAAAGAAACGCTAGTACAACAAAAATAAAAAAGTATAATTACGTAATTAATCATATCACCGATAAAATTTAAGTGTAATATGATAAAAATACTCAAAACAGCTAACGCTTGAGTTGCAAACAGGTTCTTTTAATACATTTTCTTCGTCATGTATAAAAAGTACACTTATATGTTCTTTTTTTTTTGTTACAGAATGTTTAAAATTGTATGATAAATTAGAGTTAACCCTTTATATTAATTATAATCAAGAGCCACTTAGAGTAAATTAGCATATCTAATATCGACTTTGATTTTGCAAGGCTTCGTCGTTTTGGACGTTTTACTGTAGTTTAAGTTATTGTAATTACTTGTAGAAACTATATTAATGTTTGTTATGAACTAGAAAGATAAACTGGTATAATGGTATAATCATTAATCTGGCCTTGGCGTCTAAAACGCAATATTTAATTATACATATTAATTTTTATATCAACATGGCATCCTGCTACGTTGCCACATCGAGGTCGCCATATTGATACAAAAATATATTTAAAAAAAAATATTCGTACAATATACATTTATGTATGGCGACAGTAGCGCTCGTAGTGAAAATTTTTTGAACTAAATTATTCAATTTTCTGACACGTTTACGTTTTTTGGCGTCCCTCCAAATCTTTGTCTGTAGGTAGTAGGGGTCTACCGCAACACTTCTATAAGGGAATCCAAAGTGGCGTCCATATACGGACGCCAATTTACCATGGACGCCAAATTGATGGTGATTTTGCAGTGGCTGGACGCCACGTTGATAGACGGATATATATATATATACGTAAGTGTTGAATTATGTGGCACCCACCATACCTATTGCATAATAGACACCCGGGTGTATAAATTCTTTGATAATATATGTCATTGTGGCATATCGATGTGTATGATGCAAATGGCACTCATTTGTATATAAATACATGTTTAAAATAGTAAATGACACCCAACATTGTTGTCATATAAATTAAATAGTAAAGGTGCCAGTTAGTAAATATATCGTTTTTAATTAAACTGTATGTATATGATATTTCACTTCTATAATGCTGCTTATATGGAGTAAGCTTTTGAAAAAAAAACATCCCTGCTTTAGGACACTTTTGGGACACAACTTTAATTGTCAAACTTGACATTAACACATCAACCCTCTGAACCCAGCAACCCCTAACTTAAGAATTTAAATAAGGGAAGGGGGTTGATCAAACCTTCATTTAAAACCACTTGCAATTCTCTATGAGGACAGCATGGCAGAACGTGGTTTTATTGATTTTTTTTTGTGTTCCTATAAAAAACAACCCTCTAGATTAAGTAAAGTGGGGGAGTCTAGTTTTTTAACAAACGCTTTGACAAGTCGATTCTTGATTTTTAGTAAATAACTTGAGATATTAAACTTGACATTGACACATCAACCCCGTAGCTCCAACAACCCCTAACTCAAAAATTTAAATAAGGAAAGGAACTTGAATGACTCTTCATTTAAAGCGTCTTTAAATTCTCTATGCGACAACATGGCCAAAAATAGATTTATCCAATTCTTTTTCGTCTTCTTTAAAAACAACCCTTTAGATTAACTAAGGTGGGGAGACTAGGTTCTTAAAAAAACGCTCGGGCAGATCAATTCTTGATTTTTAAAAGACAACTTTAAATTTCAAACTTGACATTGACACATCAACCCCCTAGCTCCAGCAACCCTTAACTCAAGAATTTGAATAGGGGAAGGAGGTCCAATGACCCCTCATTTAAAGCGTCTTTTAATTTTCTATGCGACAGCATAGCTGAAAATAGTTTTTTCCAATGTTTTTTCGTCTCTATTAAAAACAACCCTCTAGATTAACTAAGGTGGGGAAACTAAGTTATTAAAAAACACACAGACATGTCGATTCTTGATTTTTAGGAGACAACTTTAAATATCAAACTTGAAATTGACATACCATCCCTCTAGATCTAGCAACCCCTAATTCAAGAGAAGGGCGTCAAACGACCTGTCATTTAAAAAGTCTTTTAATTCTCTATACGACAGCAAGGCCAAAAGTAGTTTTATTATTTTTTTTTGTCTCCATAAAAAACAACCCTCTAGATTACATAAGGTGGGGGTGCTGTTTAGAAAAAATCCTAAAACACGCCACTTTTGACTTTTTGAACGACACATTTTGGCGTCAAATTTGATTTTGTCAGGTCAACCTTCTAGCCCCAATAACCCCCAACAAAAACAAAAATTATAGTAAGGTGGTCGAGTAACCCTGATTTTAATGGTCTCTTGATTCTCTACGTGTGTGCATGATTGTTTTTAAGTTTATAAAAATTTTAAAAGTGTAGAAAAATTTGAAACATCAAAATTCAAGGGCAGAAGAAATTTTTATTAGTTCAACAAATGCTCAAATTGTGCGCAACCAACTTCCATACAATAATACAATAATTCTGCTCTAAACGTTTCCTTACATTTTGAAAGATCTATGGCGTAATTTAGCGGCATTCTTCAATATTGCGTCGACGAAATTTTTCCGTTGCGTAAATTTTAGTTTCTTTTTACTGTCGCATAGAAACTTGAAAGACGCTTCAAATTAGGGGTGGCTCGGCCTATTTTCCATATTTAAATTCTTGAGTTAGGGCACTAGTTTGTGAGTTAGGGTTTGCTGGAACTAGGGGATTTATCTGTTAATGTCAAGTTTCACGTCAAATCTTAAAAAAAAAATTAAAAATACAAAAGCATGAATATAATTAATTACGAAATTTAGTAGTAAAGTTTTTGATCTGTTAATAAATAATCCTGTGTTTTGAGTTTCTTAAAAGTGTAATTTTCGGTTAATACTTTTTAGAAAGGCAGATTATGGTGTATTGATTTTAATACTCATCAGTGGGTATCTTGCTAAGTACTTTATTAAAATAATTATAATTTTAAAATTGTAGGTTTAATATAAATGTTCATCAATTCTTTGTCATAAGAAACGTTAGATGTAGTGTTCGTTTTGTTTTCTAATGTTTTGTACGTACAAAATTACCAGAAAGGATCAAGGTAAATACTGAAAAAAGTAAAGGTAAAAGTCAGAAAGTTTAAAAATACAAAACTAAAAATACATTTTTTAAAATTAAATTTGTATTTACATTTATCAATAATGTAGCAAATTTTCTTTGTGGACAATGTTTACGTCTAGCAACTTTAAAGAAGTAACTACTTTTTAGGATGCGGCTGTCAATTTCTAAAATTCTACAACTTGTTTCTGATGTTTTCTATTTTAGTATTTAATAAAAAATCTTTGTTCATTTACATTGAAAATCTATAGAATGCTCAAGAAAAGTCAAATATAACTGTAAATAATATACATTTGGTTAGGTATATTGGAATATGGTAGTATCATTTTATAATAAAAATATAATTTTGATTGTTAAATTTAAAGTTATTTTTACATTGAAGAAAAAATGTTAAATTTCAAAATCTTACAAAAAACATCATTTTTTGCTAACACCACTTATATACCAATTTAATAACAAAAAACAACAAACAAGATAAATCACAATCATGATAAAGCAAAGGAAAACCGTATAACAAAAACCAAATAAGAAAATGGGTCAGAAATCAATACAACTTATAGAACCTCGCATCTTTAATCAGATATCCATGCAACTAAAAAATATTATAACAGTGAAACAATTAGCAAACAAGATTAAAAAGTGGATGTTTCAAGAAAGAACTGGAATTCTAAAACCTGGAAGTACTTAAGCTAGTGTCTAGTTCTAGGGACATTGTTATGGATTTGGCTAGCCACCTGTGTATAAGATGAAAAGAACAGAGAAAAAAACTAAACAATTTCGACTATAAACTAAGTGAAAATTATTAAACCTCAAAATAAATTTAATGAGATGACACAATTTCAAAAGACAATTTTTTATAGTACTAAATATTACGATCTTTTATTTATTTTTTAATTTATTTAATCATATGCAACAGCACTACAGTTACCGTAACAACAGTAAGTTATAGAAAGTAAGTAATAAACGACGCGCGTTTATGTATGCCGCAGAAACAGAAAAAAACTCAATTAGAATCAATCTTGCAGAAAATACAAATTAGAAGCAAAAAAACAGTTGTTTGAACGGATGAATCACAATTTAAAGTTTTTGAAAGCAAACGTCGTACATTTCAGTTTATCAACAACTAATAAAAAATATTGGAAAAAAAATAAAAACTATAAAATATGGAAATGATAGTACTATGATTTAGGGTTGTTTTTAAGTGCAGTAAAAATTTCATAAAATAGCTAACAAAATGACTAGTAAAACATTTACTTACTACTTTAAACTTACTTAAAAATACTCTTCTTAACGCTTTATAATACTTTAAACAACAAAAAATTGTTTATTTTTTGTTTAATAAGTTTTTGTTCTAATATATTTTATTTACAAAAATCAATTTTCAAATACAAGAAACTTAAAATAGAAAATAATATACAAGTTAAAGTTCCTACGCTAAAATAAGCATAAATTATTGCTTATGAAAAACTAATTAAAACAAATATTGAAAGTTTAATATTAATTAATCTTTGTAAAATTATATTTTTTAAATTTAGAAATAATTTTGATACATACAGTATAAAAACTATCTAAAATATTTTAATTGATTATTTTGTTAATAAATATCAAATAGTTAAATAATTAAACAAAAACATAACTGATATCAAAAAGCATTATCAAGTTTTTATTAAATCAAAATGAGTTACGCAAGTTATATTTTAGTACATTTATTTTGTTACGATATCGCACTGTTCAACAATGTTGCCGCTAAAAATGGTGCCACAATCTACAACAATTATCGGGGTGCCATATAGTCAATACGTCAAAATTGTATACACGTGTATATCGCACAACGCCCTCTGTCTTATTATGAATGAACTAAACTGTATAAATCTGACCACCAATTGACAAAATGGCTCCCAAGCAATTTTTTGCGTACGAGCTTAAAAAGTGTTGATAAGCTCTAGAAAAATTTTTAATGTAAAAGTACTGTGGCTCCCAAACTTGGATGCCTCTTTGTATTTTTGGGTGCCAAAATAACAATGAATACCCAATTATGGTGCCACGATGACAATTTTTATGTATATATATATATATATATATATATATATATATATATATATATAACAATAATTACAAACAGATTTTAGTTTATTACAATAAATGAGAACGTATATTTTGTACAAAGCAATATTTATCATGTAACTGTATTGTCATGATACTCGTGTAGTTCTTTTGCATATATATCAAAAAACATTACATATTTAAAGACTAACTAAGAGCATTTAGCCATCGTTACTTTCATTGACATTATATTTTTTTTCTGAGAATTCAATTCAATTCAAATCATAAACAAAATAAGTTTTGCTAAACAGTTTTGTTACTAAAATTCAGCTTTTTGCATTCTGTTCATTTATAAACTATAATGTGGCACGTTATCTTATGGTTAATATTGTTACAAATCTATATATCATACCAACAAAATATTATGAATTTATCGTTAGCTCTGTGTGGTATATACCAGATTGTTTTTTTGAAATTGCCATTATGTAAATATTGTGATAAACAAAGGTAACACAACAATATGATAGATAAATAAATATGTCTTTAATCTATAAGTAGGTGAACTAATTTTTTATTTCTCTCAAGAGCATGATGCAGTAGCGACAACACTAAACTACCATATCGTAACAGTTTTTGTACTCAAACCCAATCTGTCGTAAAATTGTGTTTATGGCATCTGGTTCATTGTGGCAAATAACTTTCACTTACATTTTCCGAACTAAAATGTTCATTGTTAAATCTTCTCTACAGAAGTAAATATGTATTAAAATTACGATTGTTTTTAACTTAGATTTTTAATGTTTCCTGGTCAGCTTATATTGTTATTCCTAATAACAATATTCGTTATTTACGAACTAGTTTTAATTGTATAAACATCTACCTTATTTGCTTTATAAATAATTTCGATTTGTTTTTTATAGAAAGTTCTGCTTCTGTGTATAAAAAAAGCACTATTACCTTTTGGTTCATAAAAGAAAACTTTTTGATGTAATTTTTTTAGATTTCTTAGCAATACTGTTAATTATATAAAACTAAAAAAATACTGCAATCATTGATATTTTCAAAATTATAATCTATCCAATTCAAATTTAATTAACGCGTTGAGGTTATATAGCATTTCCATTACTTAAAAATCCCACTAACATTGATACAAAAATAAAACAGTTGTTAGGGAGATAAAATTTTAAAAGTAGAAGTAAATGCATAGTTAATAATATACGATCGACGGAAAAATTTAAAAACCAACTTGTTTGATAACATGCGATTACTAATCTCGACAATATTAACACTGTCGCTCGTTGTGCTTGCTTGTGCGTAAAAGAGTTTTAATTATTAATTGCCTTCATTACCAACTTTATTGGTTAAATAACTATTAATATAATGTAATAAAAAAAGCAAGTACTAAAACCGCTCGTCTGCCGTACCAAGTTGGTAACGTTAACTCGGGGACCGCTATCAAATTTTGCATTTTATACCTTAAGACAAATCAAAATATAGTAGTATCATATTTAGATAATACATTGTATTTTTGAATATTCAAACGAGAATACGAATTAGAGTACAAAAGACGGTAGCGTTTTAAAGACAGGTGGGTCGCTATGTAATAAAAAAAACTTTATTCGAAGGACCGACGTCCAAGATAAAATTGACACCAAGCAACATAATTATTACATCTTTTAATTTTAAAAGAAAAATTTCATAAGACGTCAACATATACATAACAGGCGCTTTTATTTAGCGTCTTCACACGCCGCTTTCTCGATCGTTGTAACATAAAAAAGCTTACGGCAGAAAGAAAAACAAATGTTCAGCAAAATTTAACACACATTTAAGAAAAGTGATACCTATATATTTTATAATAAAATCCAATACATAGATTTAATAAAACTATTAAATAAATTTAGTAAGCAAATTCTAAAAATTGCAATTAAGCATATAATTCCTTTTAATTTACTTTCTTAGATTCTTGTACGGCATCTTCAGTTGCTAAAATTTCTTATATTGTTTGAAGATACTGTGAACCAGAAAACTATTCTATAACGTATATGTTTCTAATGTTAGCTAATTATCATCTATTTTTAGTGAGATTAGAAATTTATCTATATGGTTTGACCTTTGTATCTTAATGTACAGTACATTTTTACATGTAGGTAAATTGCTTGCTTCTAAGTTCTTTAACGTTTTAAATGAATAATTTTTAATGATTGAGCTACCGCAAAACATTTGAGAACAAAACTTGCTGTATAGTGACATAATCTAAAAAAGTATGTTTTTAAGTAATATGCTATTGAAATTGATCCATAGATGAGCAAAATGTAGAATTAAAAACAGTAAGTAAGTCGTGTCAATGGTGTAAAAACTGTATTATTTGATATTGTCATTGAAAAAGATACCTTGATAAGTCTAGATTCGGATGACATCATTATTTCAGTTGCAGAAACAAGTGAACTATCAAAATTCATAATTCTTCCATAAAATAATGTTATTACTTTAATGTAAAATGTAGCAATTTTGCACGAATTTATCTTATGTTACTTTTGTTTTACTTCAATTTGTGTCACCTGGTATTAAAATTGAAAAATGTAGGGCCGGCTGGTCCTGAAGAAGCTCAAACCGATTTCTTTTACCAGTCCTCGGCTGCTTAGAAATCGCATAATTAGTAACAGTGATGTACGTGTTACTAAACTTTGGCTTTATTGATAGTATGAGCAATAATATCTGTGAAATGAGTCCATGAGAAATCACAATTTGACTCAACTTGTAGCAAATTTGGTGCTACACTTTTACTAATTTAGAAGCTGGTTAGATCTAGTGTTTTATTAAATTTTGTTTAACGATTGTTAAGCTATTTGTTAGAGAGTAGAAAAATCTATCACTCTGTTATTTTATTTATAATTGCAAAAATTATTTATTAGTTTAGTTTTATTATTATGTGTTTTAGTCTAACATTAAAAATTACAATAAACTACAAAAACATCTACTTATGTATAATAAATGTTTCTTTTAGGTCGTAAAGTTGACCTCTTGTTGTGCCAAACTTTTTGCAAATATTTATTACTACTTTAGTTTGAAATAAGTGAATAGTTTGTATACACAACCCAAAATCTTTATTAATTGGGAGTAACTATATAAACTGTTAAACAAAACTTATTAGTTCAAGAATAACAAAGTAATATTTTATTAACTTTATAATTTTAGTATAACAAAATAAATTTTATTTTTAATTTAAGAGTCGGTACATAGATACCACTCTATTAAACAAGAAGATAACACGTTGGGTTCCCTAGGGTTGAAGCCCGACCTTTTTAAGTAGATTTTTATTTTATGCTTGTATACAAGTACAGTCGAAGTTTCAGAAATTAACTTTTACCGCAAAGAGCGGCTAAATCAACGTACCAAAAGATAGAGCTTTTAATGAATTTTCAGACATGTAAAAGGCTTTTAGAAATTACATGCGATGGTATCTTTATAAACTAGCGCAATTACAAATATCTGCTCACATTAAAAGTTTTGATTAGCAATTTTGTTTTTTTTTTGGACGTTTTAATGTGATATTCAATTACATTTGCTCGATTTTAATCAACATAAATTTTGTTTATCCTGACGTAAAAAAAGGTACTATATATTTAACGAAGTTAAATAAGTCTTGGAAAGAGTAAATGTGTGAGGGAAATCTTGGCATGTTTAAAGGAAAAGTCTGCGAGTTTTCCACCCCGTAGCTTGCGCCGGCCGCTCTCTGGTTGTTCGTTGAAGAGGTGCGCGATAACGCGTGCTCGCTACTTGGAGTTCGTAAAGCCGTAGCGATTCCAGTTAATGCCAAACCGTGTAAGTGGGTGCATGATTGTACTAATTGCACTTGCTACGACGTGTATTTGACTATTATAAAAATAATTGTGTACATAGTTGTGCATTTGTGACCGACACATGCAGATATCATTTTTGGACCTCTTATGAAGATGATCTCTTATAATCATCTTTAAAAGGTCGGATATATGTTATTTTATGTATGTCTTAGCATGATTTGCATTTAAGGAAGGTGCTAGTACCAACTCTCTCACGATTACCCTAAGCAGTAAGGAAACGGATATGCGGAGACAGTTTCTTCCGTTCATGAACCCCATTACGCAAAATTGCAATGATGTTTGCTGTTTGTTATTTTGCTTAATGAGTTAAAGCTACCAGCTCTAATTATATTCCTGTTTAGACTTTTTCACGGAAAATATATTGCAAGCAGTATTAATTAATAACCCTAAGTGCGAACTAACGAAAACTTGTCTACTACATATGCTTTATTTACAAAATAAATAGTAACAGTACAGTTTATAATATAGTTTAATATTCGAGTTTGAAATCAATTCCGGCAACAATAAATATTAAAGATTGCATGTGATTTATTTTAGAAAAGAATCCGTTTCCTTAATGAACGAATTTTATTTATTTCTGTGCTTCTTGTTTCGAGTTCTCTAATTGCCAGTAAAATTGGGAATCGAAAACAACAAAATATATTTTATCAACGTATCGAATCAATTACACGGTTCTTGCTGTTTGCGATAAAACACAATTTTAAATAAAACGGAGATTTTGGTTTCACAAAACAAACATAAAGGTTAAATAAACAAAATAAAAGGAAACAAATATTTTCACATGTTTTGTACACAGATAAATAATTTACAAAAATTAATAATTATGTTATTATTTTAGACACAAAGTTTTTAATATGAAACAGTTATTAATTGTTATTAATGATATGTAAAGGTATTCTAAATTTTAGTTTAATACTAGATAGATCTTATTTATTTTACAAATAAAACATAAATTACTGGTGTGAAGTATTTATTAACCAAGTTTGTTTTAGTTCTGTTAGTATTGAATTATCTTTATCTGAAAGAAACGTTTATCTGTCAACTATTATATAATTAAATAAAGTTTTAATAGTTATTTAACGAACAAGGTTGTTAATGATAGCGATTAATAATGGAGACATTTTAAAGCCGTGAGCGAGTGTAGCGAGAGAACGCGTGAATATTGTCGAGATTATTTGTCGCCAATTAACAAACGAGTTAGTTTTAAAGATTTTCCGTTGATTGTACGTTGGTAAAACGTGTAAAGTTATAAGAAAAGTAAAGCATACGTAACCCAATGTTATATCTAGTAATCGTGCAAGATTGTTAAATCAGTGGTTGCTAACGATTTTATTGGTTGCTATACAAAATCGTTCATTAATAGAAATTCATCCATTGGTTCAAAATCGTTCATTAATAGGTGTCATTAACGATCTATTTCTGATACATTATTATATGCTAATATTGCTATTAACAGACGAAAAAAATAATATCAATCGAGTTGCATTAATAGAGGTTTACTTAAAAGTATAAAACAATAGGCGTATGACTGGGTAAGTACAAATATAAATAAAATCTAATGATACACAATCAGAATTTCTACAAAAAAATAATAGTTTGAGCACCTGGCTAGTCTCAAAATTATTTATAGTCTTGATTTTTTCCCTACCTTAAGACTTCTTAACTGCAACATGTACAAAACCATTTGTACCCCAGTATCGTAATTTTTCAAGTTTAGTGTGTTTATGAATCACGATAAACTTTAAGACCATTGTCGAATTTGTGAACTACAGTATAGTTTTTGTGGCTATAGAACTTGTTAAAAAAGTAAAGAAGTAAAACTACTATGACTACGAATCATCAACCCTCGAGAATCAAGCTTTGCTCTATATATTAGCACTAACAAAAACACTAAAATAGTATTGTCGGTATATAAGACCAAAAATGACGCAATTTTATATACCTACAACGAAAAAAAAACAATATAAGAACAGGAACAAAAACAAAAAATGTATTTTTGTTTAAAGTGCTTTTAACTGTTATTGTTTCATTGTACAGTTAAATAAAAACAAAAAACGGCAACAATGTTTAGTCTTAATAATAACATATAATTTAAAAAACATAAACCATAACACAAAAAATATGACAAGACAAAAGACAAAAAAAGATAGAAAGAAAACATGTTGAATTTGTTGAAATAAAGAAATAACGTAAATATGCATGGAAAGAGAGAAAGCCTTAGTATCAAATAGCTCGCAATAGAAAAGAATAACGCCAGTAGGAAACTATAAAGTTGTTAGTTAAATAATAAAGGTTGCAACTTTAAGTTTCAAAAATATATTTAAATAAAACGCGGCATCAAATTCTTAACCGTACTAAGAAAGGGCAAACATTTTTTAAACAATTACGGAAACTTATCATTAGAGACAGCTGTTCTTGACTTGAATTTGCAGTTGTAATGTTCACTATCTAATTGACAACTTTTAAAATAAATATAAACTAAAAAACATGTTACTTTAGTTTGTGTAGGATTCAAGGAACACATGATATATTTATAAATACACACAAATGTTGTCAAGTTAATTATTGTTAACCAAATTAATACCTAATAAGACAATTTAAGCTGAGGATGCTTGATAGTATGTGTCATGACAAAGTTATAATTGACAGAAAATTGAAATCCTTTATTTAAATGATGCATTTGATACCCGGATGCTTAGACAATTAAAGGAACTTAGATAATTTCAGATGACTATATGACCAAACAATAAACATTCTATCAAAAATAATTGTATCGTTATCATACTTAAACTAGGTTTTAACCTTGGCTTTAACAACAAAGTATCCATTTTAAAATATTTTATAAAAACAGGACATAAAAGAGAAACTCACTGCCGCAGCTCAAACTTGTTTTCAAACTGACGTTATATGGACGATAAACACTTATAAAGATACAAAATTTACGTTTTTGCTACGGTGAAAAAGCATTTGTTTGATGATGGTCAACGAATTCTTGATATGAAATTCCGTAAGCTTTTACGGCCAGTCTCTTGTAATACATACGAACTAAAACGGCCACACACCGGTGAATCAACGACGTAATCAACTGGCAGCATGAACAGCGAAACGTCGAAACAAGCTGCTACTACGCGGCGAACCCCGGAAGATGATTCTTGATATGAAAGTTTTGTTTATTTCTACTAGTAACCGTACAATTGATTTTAGAGAAGAAAAAGAGAGAGACGAGTATCAGCGGTACAATTTCAATTACAATGTAGTTGTTGGTACACTCCTAACATAAACAATAAATATAATCGACATGAGCTCGTGGCTATGCTACTGTTACTAACCAAGATTGTTAGCTATTAGCTACACCGTGTAAATGGCGCTTAAATCGTAATCATATCGTTCGCGATACCTTATGATTAGAGATCAAAATTTCCCCAAAAAGTTTGACATCAAGTGTAAGAGTGAGATATAATAATATGGCGTTTCAATTACCTTCTGAGTATCCAAAAGCGTCGCGTCGCTTCTAATTTTCTTACATAAAGATTATTACAGTATGATAACAACCAACTTAATAATCTATTGTTAGCAATAAATGAGACAAGAATGACGATTGGATTGACAACCTTTGTAGATTAGAATATTTAAGTTAGTAACCCGCACATGGCGTCTTTTTTACACCGTATCAAATACTTGTTCCTTAGAACAGTTAAATTAGTAAGGTACACAAATAGTGTTTTTTACACCGAATAAAATTCTCATTTCGTCGAAGGCAAAATTCAGTACGTACTACTTTACAGCACGTGGTCGTATTGGCCCATTATCGTGCGTGTTCCCGTTTGGGCCACCATCGTATTAAAAATAATTAACAAATACCTTGCTAGCACATTGTGTCGTAAAATATTTTTTGATGTTAGTATCTTTTGTTCTTAAGCATCACACCGCATTTGTTTTTGAGTAGCCACAGTTAGCATGTTAATGAATCTAATAGCAAACAAAACCTCTTAATTAGGTGAACATTTGGAGTTATAAAAAATAGCTAAAAGAAATAAGCAAAACGTGGTTACGTGTAAATCAAGTAAGTACTAACCTCCAAACAAACATCAAACCGGAAACTCAACAAGATATGTCCTATGCTCTTTTTATTACGCAAGTTCCACTAATATAGCAGGATTTCCTAAAAGAAACGGTAGATGTTAATGGATGACAAAATTGTGACCCTTAAAAAACCGTTGGGTTTTATCGCTAGTGTAACACAACATACTTTCGTAATAACTAAAATGCCTCGTATTTAGCCGGAAGTCGATTTCACGCTGCGCCGTCTGGCGGCTAAAACGCGACCAATTAAAGAGAAACCCGTTGCCACGCGCCGACGTTGGTAAAGTTGTATAAAGGACAGTTTCAGAAATCGCAAAACGGATTTTTAGTCGTTACAAATAATTTGTGCGTAGCTCCGTTTCTACGAGATGGCGTTTAGCCTAAGATTTATTAATGTATTTCACATCCAAATGGGATAAAACTATGGCAAATTGTTTTATGTAGTTGTGGGAACCACAAACCACCCACTTTTAGACGTTTAACCCCAATGAGTAGACTTAGGAAAGTCATGTGGTTCTGTTTATATTTATCTCCCATCCCAGAGATCTCGCTGAAATCAATTCTGATCATCCGCTTAAAGTTACTTTCTTTTTTACCAACAGTTTTAAATCAAACGCCAATCGACAAAAAAACATAATTTATCTAATCTATGTAAGAAACAGGAACGCTACAATCGCGTTTTTACAAGACACTTTTACACTTTCCCGTGAAGACGTCTTTGTTTAAAACTAGTGTTAGTGTGCATTTAAGACATTTTCTGATAAACAATTTAAAAACTGCCAATGCAATTGAATCTGTGATTAACATTTGTTTGACATTTACAGCGCATAATATACTTCTTCCTTTAAGATTTAAGTGTTACTTTAGTGTTAGTGTTTAGCGTGTTTGCAAGACTTATTTACAGCTAGTAATATTCTTGTTCGTTTAAGACTTAGTATTAGTTTAGTGTTAGTGTGTGCTAAAGACTCGACTTTATCTTATCAACAATTTAAAAATTGAAAACGCAATTGAATCTGATTGAAGTTGTTCGAGATTTGCAGCTGATAGTAAATTATTGTTTTTTGATAAGCTGTTCGATTCTATACCTAAATGGTAGCACAAAGGAAGCATCAAATGGGAAAAAATTAAGGTGTGGAATTCTTGAGACCACTGACCATTTTAAATTTTGAACAGAAGAAGCAATTCTTATTTTATCTTTAATGGCTTTTAAAGTTAAGAACCCTAGGGATAATCCAAAGCCACCTAGTTTAAAGAACTGGATATTCACAATTAAAAATTTTATGAACATTTGAAATGTTGTCAAGAGAGTTTTCAATATTTATTAGGTAGGAGTTTAAGCTAAGACCCATTGAAAATTTATTTGGAAGAGTAATAATTAGCCACAAAATTCAGTCTACAAAACCGACAACAGAAAACTTTTATTTTTCTATAATTAATACCATAATATGTCATATAATTGCGAAGATGATAATTCTACTAATGCATGTTTGAGAACATAAAAAATTTAATGAATAATTCAAAAATACAGGGAAATGAACAGTTACCAAAGGCACAAATAAATTCAACTTTAACAAGCAATAGAATAGACGTTGGTATACAAAAACAAACTCATATTACCCAAAATAAGAGATTTGACTGTAACTACTGCAAAAGTAAATTGTTTGGAAATCGTGATACAAATTCTAATGTTCTGATAAAGGAAAGAGAAGCCGATATTAATTTTAGGCAAGGATTATGTTATCCCAGTAAAAATTGGAAACCGATGTTTATATAAATTTTGAATATTAACAGGAATTTAAATGAAAATCTCAATTCAAAAAATATGTATAAATAAACCAATAATGGAATTCTTAAGCAAGTAGATTTTTCTTTAATAAATTATGATACACATAATTTAATAGTAGGTAACAAAATATTATTATTAACAATTAGTACCATCTTTCCATAATTGGTGTAAATCTATAAACAAAATTTTAATTGGTCGCGATACTAGATCGGTATTGACGCGCAATATTACCAAACAAAAAACGGTAACTATGTTATATAAAAGAAAAAAAAAGAATCCTACCAGCACTGTACCCTCTAAGACAAAGATGAAAGAAGAAACAACACAAATCTCTACTCCGAGTAATAACGAAATCAGCCAAGCGGTAACGGAAAGTGAAAGTCCGCTACCTACCTACCTGATCACTAATGATATAAATACCGTCATTTACACTTATCCTTCAGTGACATTTACCACTCCAAAGTTTTGGCTCTTAAGGAGAGTAGGACCAAGTCTAAAAAGTCTAGGTGTACAGCACAGTCTAAACCGAAAGTCGCCTATAATCGTAACCAAAATAATCGCGAAAGCTTAAGATTTTATATTTATCTATGTCTATTTGTTATTTATATTGTAATTAGTATAATATAAAAATGTGTCAAAATATTTTTTGAAGTAATTTTATTAATAATTGACTTCATTTTTTTATTTATTGATAGTATTTATTTTGCAAATGTTAGTTTTAACAAATATGAAGCTAAATTGGAAAAAATAGTAAGTAGGATTTTAAACCCAATTTCAAATAATGCATGCGTTATTTTATCTTCCAACCACCAGAGAGCGCCTTTAAAATTTGCCCCACTCTGAAACACGGCCGTTGTGCGTCTAAAGAGTGGGTGGTTTGTGGCGAAAACTACATTAAAGTATTCCAGTGCAGAAGAGTCCAAATAGCACAAAATAGCTGTCTACTAGTTTCTAATGATGGTTTCTGCAGTTATAGAAACAAATTTTTCCAATTGCATTGTACAGTTAGGAATATTATACCACGTATAATTCAAATACATATTTTCAAATTTTCGGTTGTAATATTTACTATCTAACTAACTTCATACTTTCCTACATGTAGTTAAATATTTAACTAAAATGATTGTTATTTCAATACAAAGCTCACATCAAGTTGTGCACAATAACTAAACAATCACATTTATGGATACGAAAGTACGTATAACTGTTTGATTTTTAACTTAAACTTAAAATATAGAATAACGTTTGTATCAAAAAGTTTTTTTTTATAATTATTATTGTGATTATTAAATGTATTTGCAATTAGAAGCAACATCTTTATTAAACAAAACGTAAAATTTAATAACGTATAAAATGATAGGCGTTAAAATTAAAAATAATTCTAGCAATCAAAACGCCTAAGCAATTGTATTCTTATTAAAAACAAAATTATAATAAAAACAAAACTTCATTTAAACTACGTCTGTCGTTTTAATTATCATGCTTGAATTGACTAAAGCTTTGTTTAATTATAGAAATAAATTGCACAAGACTACTTTAAGGTTGAGTTGACAAGTTTTAATGAATACCATAACGATGTTGTGGGTTTAAGTTTTTGCTACACTAAAGAAAAACAAAAGTATAACAAAAACTCATTAATTAATGATATAGTGTATAAGTACATTTAATAGTTGTTGCTATACAAACGCTTTTTTTAAAATATTATTTAACTTTTACTATCCTCTCTTGTTCTTATTGTGTAATTACAGAATAGCGTTACTGTTTTATCTTTATATTATGTCATTAAATTCGGCTGTACTAACAAGGTATAGTAATAAAAAATAGCCGTGAGTAAAACTCGTTCCCTTTTTAGACGTTCCAAATTTCAAAAGCCTAACTTTAATATAGTTATTTAGAAAATATAATTTCTTTAATAATAGGGTCGGTGCTTTCGGATACCGAGAATGAAGATATGTATAAGTGAGATACATTATTATTAACAAAGCAGGTGAGGATTTATATGTATAATAATACACTGTAAAAACTTTCGATGTTTTGGTAGAAATTACTTCCTATAATAGTTTTATTTCAGTTGCTTTTATAATGGTTATATGATTTGGAAAAAAAATTAATAATTTACAACATTATTAAAAAAAGAGAACAAAATATTCTAGTTTTATAAATTATGGAGTATGTATCTGCTGTATATCAATGTTTTGTAAAAATTAAGTAGAATTTTGTGATGTTACTGTTTAAGACAGATAACAAATATTGTATGATCTATCCGTCTTAAGCTCTGGTTAACCTGTTATTAAAAAAAGGATTTACATGCATTGCCTTTTAAGGTTATGTAAAGTTTCTAGTTATAACACCAAAATGTTATTTACTGCGGTTTTTATAAAGTTACCATAAGTACCTATTTATTGAATCTATTTGTAATTTTATAATAAAATTTATATTATTAGAGCATTACTAGAACTAGTATTCGGCAATGCTGATTTATTGAGTTTATTGTACTGCTCTCGCCGTTGTTGACTAATTCGTAGCTGTTGATTCTACAAGATCATCAGCAAAATAATTGATTTTGTACCAACAACGATACTTAACAACATGACCACGTAGTTTTGTAACGAACCAAAATAATACGGAATATAAAATAAAATAGGTTATTAGTTGCGTTTTCAAAGTAATTTTAAAGTTTATGTGTCTATGTAACTGTCACAAACGCCAAAAAATTGGATCTACTGTTATTTCAGTTGAAAGTTTGAATAACCACCAAACATTTGCGAATGCACCCAACGGTAGTTGCAAACGGTATTTATGCTTGTGTTAACTTGGTCCAATTACTTTCTTATAAAGCACTATAAAATGTAAGAAAAATAGATTATTTACATTACAAATATTTTGCAATGCTATACTGCATGTAATATTTGATATTAAATTCGTTTTTTAGTATCAAAAGTACTATAATTCTTGTAACAAAGATGCCGTTTAATTCGGCTTACAGTTAGTTTGTCATCTTATCTCATTATGTTCACATAAAGCAAAATATAATCGATGCTGCTATCTTAATATAATAAAAAAACCCGACAAAGATTACAGCAACCGAGGGGTAAACCGCTGAGGTATTTTGGTGTACACTTTGAAGGAATTACAAAGGAATTACAAGGAATTATTGTGTATTAGTGGGTACTGGTGAGGATTTTGAAAGTATTAGTTGGTATTAGTAAGTATTGGTAGGCATTAATAAAAAAAATATTAACGAAAAAGAGTTAATGCGCATGATCAGTAAAATTAATATAACCTCAATTTTTTTAACGAGCTGTTTACGAAGGAACACAGTTAGACAAGCATCTGAATATTTTGTTTCAAATGTTTCCTGTTTAATTTTTTGTCTTTTTACGTTTTTCTCCCTCCTTATTTTTCTTATATATCTTATATCTTATTTTTATTGATAACTTTTGACACATTTTTTGGACTAATAAGACTGACATCTTGCAAAACAATTTTTGCAATTTCTGCAGCAGAACGGGATGACACTCCAATTCTATTGCAACCCATTGCTCATTGGATTAGTTTTCTTTGATAACTGGAAAGTCAAGCTCAGTATAAGATCAAAGTTCTAAAACTAGAGCGTTAAAAATAGATGCAGTTTTTTCTTTAGCACAGGCATCGGCATCAAGCTTGCGTAATTTTGCTGGTAAAAACTATGGGAGTAAAGCCACATAATGATTAATGTATAAACAATAAATGTACCATAAAATCAAACCTCTGTATCAGACAAACTGGTTTCAATTTCTTCTTTAGTACAAGCTCCTTAAGAAGCGTCAGAATCCATTTTTTTTTGACTCGCTTTAGTTCCTTTTAGTTTTATCACACTTGCAAAACATGACATTTACAACAGCTAATGTCAAAAAGTGTTGTTCTCGCTTCTTCTAACTGCTTCTTCTAACTTTGTAACATTTGAAGAATGCGATCGCAAGGTAGTGCAAGAATAGAAGTTTTCAACCATGTCCATGTTGATTCTTCTATCACAATCACCGATATTTCCCCTACAGTTGGTTCGGTTGGTTTTAAATTATTGTGGACATATTAATAAAATTTCATAACGTTTTCGCAAGTAGGCAGAACGCGATTACTCAACTAAACTCCGAAATACTACAAGTAGCAAAAATCAAAACTAATACAACAGTAAACTACAACACGCACTGTCAAGCGCCAATTAATTGAATTTCTTGCTTATTAGCTCATAGCCACTTGCCCGTAAAATATTGCGCCTGTGCCAATATCGTATGGTCTATTTTAGAGGAGCCCCAACTTGTGCTAAATAACAGAAAAACAGTTGTCTTGCACACTTTAATGAGGAACACGGCTGTAATTAATGATTCAATAAATGTAATTACGATATTTTAAAAGCTTTTGCAACCTCTCAAGGACTTTTTAGGATCTTAACAGTTTTTTTAGGTTAACATATACATGAAAAGGCACAATATTTTCAACATCAAAACTAAAAAATTTCGAGTACATTTTTTGGTCCAACCTAATAATTATGCTAACAGAAGAGAAGCAAAATTTTAATGATTTCTCTGTTTTAGTTAAACACTTTCTTTGAAAATGATATTATTTTTACAACAAACGGTAAAAAAGTCGAACTGTAGCTAACAATATAATTGTTCTCTTAGAGAAGCAAACAATCGTCCTATAATTTTTAAACAATATTTTATAATAAGTGAAGATTACAATAAAAGCAATAGTATCAAAGAAGCTGCCAACTTTAAGGAAAAAATTGTAAAAAAAATATTAAAGAAGAAGAACAATCTACTACTGCAAAATGAAAAAAATTGTTGGAAATTCTATGTAGTAAAAGAAAAAATGTACAAATAAACGCAACACGTTTACAAAAAATGAGCGCCAATACTTATTTGAGTACTATCAGAGATTAGCTAATAGCAATACTAAAAAAGCTTTTATTATTAACTGTGTAGTAATTTTATTCATCAAACGTAGACGTGCATCTTAGAGACTAAAATCAAGAAATGTAACCAATCAATACTACTTTAAGAAAGATGGTATACTGCAACATGTACGTCAACAGTTTCTGTTTAATCATTTCAAGAGTTGAAATTATTTATTAATTCACTACCAGCTGTCCCATCTCATTATTGCTCAAGTTCTTTAAATCAAAATATAATATAAAAATTTATATTTCACCAAAAGATTAATGTATAAAATGTGAAAAACTTAACAACGAACAGCAATCCAGCCAAGATAATAAAGAAATAGCACTTTACCTTGCCGAAAAAAAGCAAAAATGATATTTTTAGACGAACAAGTTTTAACCAAAAGCAACTGCTCACTTCTAGTAGTAAGTTGTGATTTGCAGACATCGGTTTTTCAAGAAAATGTTTATAATTATTTTACGGTATATAAAACTTGTACCAAAAGGCTACTGCTACACCTAAGGTGAGTAAAATTAAAAAAAGCGACTTTATGAAGAAAATGTGGACAGCAGAAAAATGTTTAACTGAGTTTTACTTTATTGTGATATTAAATATTTTCTAAATCAATCAAAATCGAGAACAATATTAAGAAACCCTAAAATAACACCATAGTCATAATACTATCTAGAATTAACAATACCATACTATTTTGGACTATTCAAAACTAAAATTTTAATAGATAAGGTCTCCGTTTTTTCTAAGAAACGTTTCATTCATAGTAAATTATACGAATTCGTTTATATTTTTATTGGAAAGTACCTTAGAATTTGCGTTAAAATCCGTTGTTAATCTAAAAATATTCTGAACTAAGAATCTATTATAATTAAAAAATGTGCGTATCTGATATAATAAAACCAATACATTATAAGGAATACTTGAGCTTGAGGACTGCTAGACGTGCTACATAAAGCGGATGCAGAAGATCTATATAATAATACTTACAACCTATTTAGTTCAATCAGTTTAACTTTTTGTTAATTGTTTTCCAGTAATGCTCGATTTGATAAATCTGTACTTGTTTCTTATTACTTGACATGTCTGTGTAAAAGCGATGGTAAAATCAATAAAATGCATTAGTGTATTTATGTTTCATGTCTAACTGCTAAACTGTTTGTCATAAACGCCAATTGTTTCTATTTTATTACTTTGTGATAAACTAACAGTGAATAGACATGTCATGATATTACAAATACAGAATAAAAGGTAGGTAACTGGTCAACAAAATATACAAATCTAATAGAATAAAGCGTAAGTAACATTAAAACAACTTTGTATTATGTTATGATGACAATACTTAAGAAGTGCATAAAACCTATTGCTAGTTATGTTATATGGCAATACATTAAAATTTTATGTTTAATCGAGTAGTAAGTATTACTTAAAAATTTTATAAATCTAGAGTATTATCTCAAAAATCTACATACAACAATTTTACTACACATCATTGGTTGTGAAATAAAAGCGTGCATTAAAACAGAATCGTTTGGAATGCTAATTGTACGTTTTAATATACATTAAGTATCAAACATACAATTGGATAAATTACTATTTTCGGATATTCTTAACATTTCATTTATATAATAATTAATAAATTTGTAGCTGGAAATAATTAATTCAGTGGGGCACATCATCTACAAAATAAATCGTTAATAAAATAATTAAGATGCTAATCCGTATTTTTTCGTGTTGACACTGACGTAACTTAACAAAATGTATTTTGTGTTCTCGATTACGTTTATCAATTTAATCAATAAATAAATTTCATAATTGCACGTAGATGCTACCCGATACTCGTATATTCCACCAACACCAATAAGACGGGCATCGTTTAAAAAATCATCTTTATCATCTTTTTCTTTGTTGAAACGCCGTTTTTTGAAGACACCTGGAGCCTTCCGACAGCCGTTTCCGAACCTGAAAATTAGCAATGTGTTTACCAATTATCCACAAAAATTTTTTAATTTTAATTTGATTTTTTGAAAATTTGCTTAGTTTAAAACTTATTTTTAATGTTTTTTTTTTGCTTACAGTAGGTTAAAACGTTACTAAGAAAATATGTTTAGAATAAAAAATTATGGTTCCATACAAAATTTTAGAAAGATCTACTTACCATGATTAAACCGTGATTGTTTATATTTAACACAACAAAATTATATTTATTATTTTATCTATTTGTTTTTGTCGTATCTCTTTTTTCGTTCTTAATGTAAACGCTGTCCATTACAAGAACATTTTTAGCTATTTGCATTTGTCTTAGATTAGTTTTCATAAATTTTTCGTCAGCACTTCTGTTAGCGAACTATAACACGAAACAACATTCTCTGCTATAACGTTAACGTAATCTAGCAGTCATTTAAATTTGAAATAAAGTTTTTACTATTCGTAATTTAACATAAAGATTAGTCAACAATTGTCTTTTCTTGACCTACCTACTAATATTGTTGATAGAAATGGCAGTTATTGTTAATAAATATATTGTAAACATTTTTTCTGTCATACAGAACAACAGCATTAGCAAGATTAAAAATGGTTGCAAAACGTTACATTATAGAGCAGTGTTGTAAAAACAAAATGTGTAATAGCTGTTTGTATTATGCTACAACAAGAAGCATATGATGTAATAACATTGGTGTTTATAAGAAAAAGATAATGGATTTTAATGCTACACGTTTTAATAATGGCAAGCGGAACGGTGCTCGTGCAATAAACCACTAAAACTCCCTACGTTTAATACTTCACGGATAAGAAAAAATGTTTTGTGCAAACTGTAGATATAGATATTTTATTACATTTATATGCATTTTATATAAGAAAATCCGGGTAGGAATAGAAGCCTAAAAGCTAAAATTCAAAATGTATGATAAAATCTCTTCCAAACAAGATTATTATATAGATATTTGATGAAATAAATAACCTTTATTTACAGAAAACATGTTGTCTTATAAACAATTTTTCATTGAAGTAGGCTTAAATTGTGACTTGAAAACGACGAAACACTTGTTTGCATTATATGTAAATAGTAACTGGCAACATTTTCACTTTAACAATTATATTGTGGAAAAGTGAAAATAAGCTTTCTTGCTTAAATTTTGAGGAACTCATAATTGCACTAAACTATTACAAAGGGAACAACAAAAACTTCTAGTTTTATTGCTGGAGGTAGCGAAACACATTCAATAAAAATAACAAGAGGTTTATTTTTATTTAAAAAGCATTAAAAAGCAAACATGTGAGTAATTGCATGTACACTAAGTACGATAATACCACTTGTCTCACAAATTAAACTAAAATTAGTGAAAATACTTTTATTATTTGAGAAAACAAAGATCCATTAATCATTGTGAAGTATAAAGCATTGAATCTTGTCAATACATACTAGAATATGTCTAACGGATGTATTAGTATTTATCGTATTTATATAAAAAGACAAAGTATTTAAAAAATAATTTTACGTGTTTAGTTTATTGGTACATATAAAATTTGTCTACAATATTACCGTCTAAAATCTCTGTTTTGAAGATATAAATAATAAATGATAACATCGCTTACCACTGACTAAATTATGTAATGCAACGTTTAAATTGCTTTTGAACTTTCGAACAAAAAATTAAAATTTTTTGTATTTGACTTTCAAATTAGATTTTTATTTGGATGTATACGTAGGCCCAATTGGATTAGTAAACCGTAATGTAAAATGTGTATAGTTAATAAATATTAATATGTTTGAGATACGATAAAATGACACAATAAAAAATTATATAAATCCGTCTTTACAGTATACGGTAGTGGATGTTTAATTTTTTTACAGTTACATATTTTATGTATCCTGCTGGAAACTATCAAGTTTTTATTAGTCTATCCGTAGATAATATCTTTGGTTATTATAATCTATATTGTATTGCATGCTATTTGACTATTGCTTTCAGATTTTAGAGTAGTCTAAATTAGGCTGTGTAAATTATTATGTCACAACGTGCATAAACTAAATTGTTATTAATTTATCGAAAATTATAAAATAAATTGATTAACGCAGTTCTAAAAGTACAGTTATATTTATTAATCGTTAAATCAGTGTTCAGTATTGTAATTACTCACAGATGTTCTATTTCCTTCAAATCGTTAAACATAATTTAATAATATATTATTAAATTAAATTAAAATAATTTATTAGATTATAATTATCTTTTTCCGAGTTGATTGCTGTTATATGAAAAAACACGTTTCTAGTTTAAATTCCTAATAACAATATTCACAAGATTTTTTTTAGTTTACTGTCATTTACATTGTCATTACATCAAGTGTAATTTTAAATGTAACACAATTTTTCAAGCAATACAAAATTTAAACAGAAACATTTTTTAGCGGTGCCTGTTTTAGAATGATTACATTACTGTGCTTCGAATTATTACAGTATAAAACATATTTTTTCAGTTTTTTGGTATAAAGAAAACGATCAAAGTTTTACTAAAATAATAAATTTCGATAAGTGAAACAATTGTTTCTCGGGTATTAAAAATAACAATATAGCGGTTGTAACTTTGTATCTTGACAAACAAAAAATTCTTATCAATATAAAATCATTAGAAATGTAATAGAGTTGGATTTATTTTGAAAAATTTATTTTATGTTTTTATTTAAATAAAACAACAACGCATACTGTCAAAGACGGTAAGAAATATAAAAACAAACAAGTATAAAAACTAAAAAAAAACGAGATAAAATGATTTTCATAATAATACATAGAATGCGGTTACTGGTTCGAGCAATTAAATGTATCTCAATTATTTCAAAACTGATAATAAAAGTAAATCTAAAAAAAAAAGAACAAACTCGTTATGTAGATTTGGTCAATCAGATCTAAAAAAGATTCTAACGATATTTTTTCAAAACAGGTAATACAGTATGTTTCTTAACGAATAAGCAACGTTGCACATTCTTTGTGATCAATATCATTTCCGATCAACTCAAAGTCAATACAAAATCTGAAAACAAAATCATCTGAAGCCTTGTCGCTGCTGTCGTATTAATTTCTAAAGTAAATTAAGTGTTTTAGGTTATCTAAACTGTATAACTATATGGTGCCATTTAAGCCAAATACAATTTTAAAGAAAATGGTTTTTCACAGATCTCAGAAAAAAATAGAAAAAGCTAAAAGAACAATAGAAACAAATTGGACTGATACCGTTGTAACATTTCTAAGTTACTTGCAAACTGGAGGAACACAAGCACCAAAAAAGAGAAAAAAAATGAATGAAGTTGGCCATAAAAGTATCTGTGCAGCTGATGTTCTAACGGTCATTACAGAACCAGTGATAAATGATCATAAAATAAGTAAAGATGCTGCAGAAAATGTGCAATTAAAAATTATTATTATATTATTATTCATGTGAGGGGATTTTGTAATTGTTAAATTTAAGACAAACAAGAACTCTCGACTGTATATATGCAGAATAGGTTTAACAGATATACAGTAAATTTAAAAAAAAAGGTTTAAAACAAACAGTTTTTATATACCCTAGTGTTTCTGATGTCACCACAATATCAAAAGACCAAGTGGTAAAAAAGTTTTAGGTCATTCTGACAGAAGGAGCAATTAACTTTCAGTAACATCGCAGATTCCTTTTTGGAATCGTTGTAATAGATTGAAAATGTAAAACAAAGTTAATGATTTTTTACGGTAAATGGTGTATTTATTCAATACAATACTAATTGCATTAACTAAATACACCCTAAAAAAATCATTAATACGTTTTAAGGTGAAATTTTTATGTCTAAAATGTTTTTTTATGTTATGAATTTTTTAAGAGGTTGTATTTCGGTTCAATAAATATTATATCAAGTACTTTTTTTCGGATACTAACAAAAATAATTTAAAAAAAGCAGTTAATAATCCGCTTTATCCTTTCTAAAGCGGTTTTTGAAGCAAAACTAATAGATGATCCGCTTTACCTGTTCCTTAGAGGATATAGCGGATCATTTTTCAACAAAAAAAATGCCTTTTGACTTTACTTCTTAAAAAAATAGGTACATACAACAGAACATGTGACAGAATATTATATATTTTATGCAAAGTTTAATGTCCATTTTTAATACTACCCAAGTAGCAAAATTCAGTTACAAAACGGTTGTAAAACTCTCTTGCAACTATGGTTTCAGTAAGGTATTTAGTTATAGAATAGTTGCTGAGTCTTTCCTGATACGTTGTCAATACCGGATTTGGTCAGTTGCAAGGCAACTACAGTAATATTATAACCGTTTTACAACGTGTCTGAAACCGTTGCAATTACTACTTTGTAACTGTTTTGCAGCGTTGCTATAACGGTTTTTTACAAATCATGTATACCTATTTTGAATCGTTTCTGTAATGGTTTATCATCACTTTGTAATTGATTTGTAACATTGTAGTTACCGTTTACAGTAACTGCTATGTAACTGTTTTGAAAACATGCTTATTACCATTATTTGAAACTACTTTATAACCGCTTTTGTTAAGAAACTTATCCAAGATTTTAGTTACTAACTGCATCATAAAGATTAAAACAAAAGTAGAGATAAAAATTTATTAATAAAAAGATACAGATATATAAAAAGTTATAATAAATGTACATTATTTAATTTTTTATAGTTTCTTATAGAACTAAATTCAAACAAAAAATATATAATAAAATAATTTTTACATCTATTGCAAGTAGGTACCAGTAAACAGGTTTTTACGGCAAATTTTCAAGAAAAGCGGATTATGTCTATTATTTATAAATTTTGTAAATAGTAAATGCATAAATTTTGTTAAGAGAAAAATGTCTTTGCGTTAAAAGACCATGGCGAATTAAGATATTCCTCACATGTTATAGTTTAATGCGTCTACGTAATTCTTAGTTAAACATTTGTATTAGGCTACAAATGCACATGTGCAATTATAATCGGTTCAATGATCATAATCTCGACTGCTTTTTTAAAGATTATAGGTGTTCGCAATGGCGATCCAATTTACACGTTCTGATCACTGGGTGTAATATTGTAATGTCCTTGCAATCAAATTCTATTTTATCCTAGAAGAAAATAAAATAAATTTAAAATTCGCTTACTTATAATTGGCAACTAATTCTTCAACGTTGATTAAATTAGAAACAGTAGTTTAAATGCACGATTAAAATTATAGTAATATAATATACCAATAATTGTACTTACGTAGTTTTGAATTAGAAACACTTTCGGTACTGTTTATGGGATAAAGATAATGGACTATGTGTCTGATAAAAATCTCGTAAAATGCACTTCTTCTGTTGCTGTTTGAAAGCATAGATTAACACTGTAGTGTAGTTTTAGAAATTCACAGTTGTAACCATAGTTTCAAGACTGTTACACTCGAAACCGAAATGAAGGTTTTAATGTCACTAAATTGACACTGTAGTTACATAAGGGTTTAAGAAAAACTTACTTATGTATAACCATAGTTGTAAAATGGTTATTTCTGTAATACCTGAAACCTCAGTAAATTACGAAAGTTGCTGCTACGTTGCTGCAACGGTTTATTTACCATGGTGCTAATGTTACTAATTTGCAACTGGTTACAACGTAACCACGGTTACAAAATGTTGCTTAGGTAGAATATTCAAAAAACTCTAATAATTGATCCATTTTACCCCGTTTGACGGTATATTAGATCTATTTGAGCACTTGACTTTATTTTGTATTTTCTAAACAAAAACAATTGTCATGAGAGGATTGAAACAATTTTGAGTTCAAAACAATGGTTTTCAATACCACCAATTTTTTGAGAGAGAACTTCATATAACGTTTGTAATTTGTATAGTTCCATTTCTAAGAATAACACTCATCAGTTATAAATTATTTTTAAAGATTTACAAATTTACTTTATTTCCTTTATAAATTACATTTACTTGTTATTCTATTGCAACCTCTAAAAAAACGTTCACATACTTACATCACATTTGTCGAAACATTGATAACAAATGAGGCTTTGACATAAATAGATTTCTTTAATTTAACGTCTACAAAAATAAAATGTAAATAATTGATAATTTTTAAACTTATTTGGTTTATTCATAGTAGCTTTTACTGGAAATGAATATATATTTAAAAAAAACGTATTTATATAAAATTAATGGTCAACGCCGTCTCATAGGAACGGAGATACGTACGAGTTATATCTACATGTAAAAAGTTATATTTTTAGGTTTTGATTTAAGTAAGTTAGTTCAAACCAAGGAAGTTTACCCCTACATTTCCTATTATATACTAGATAGCTAACTAAAGAATTAAAAGTGAAACCACAATCGGTCATTTCCAGGATAGGCATAATATTATTAATGTGATTGGTTGACAACCACACAACAACATATAGCAATAGTTACTATTTTCTGAGTTTCTCTTAGGCTCGGTTTCGCCATTAAGAATTTAACTCTAGATTAACTAATCTATGGATAATTTTGAAATCCTATCATATTACTGGTTAGCTTAAAACCATTAACCAATGATATGACAGGATTTTAAAGTCAATCGTAGGTTATTTAATCTAGACTTTAAAAATAGTTTTGTTTGTAGTTATTATATGTTTTGTAGAATATTCCATGTTACACAAACTTGAAAGGTACTAAAAAAGTAGGTTATTGTACCTATATTAAGGAAATTTGTCATATTAAAAGAAACATTAATGAAACGCTGATGTTATCTGTCATAAAAAATGGAAAACAAAAAAAAACAATTTTAATTTTATGGTACAATAAACTTATAACTTCACGCAAGTTTTCTATATAAACGTTTTAGTGTTTACATACTTAAAATAATATTCAATAGCATAATTGAAAAAAAAAATGATTGACGTCTAAAAAAATATAGCCGCAATTAAAATCAATGACCGGGCAAAACAAATGTTTTGATGTCTATTCCTAATTATTTTTAAATGTTTGAATTGATTGATATTTTTTATTTCGTATTTAAACATTGGCATTTTTGTTATGAGAGTGAATTTTTTGCTTTATTACTAATTTATTTATTAAGCGAGATTTTTTGCTTTTATTTATTATGCTTGATTTTAATTACAGAATTTTTCATAAAAGGCGTTTATGAAAAAAAACAAAAACTAAAATAATAGTTATAATTTAGTCGATTAATAGTTACCCTTACACATTTTGCATTTGTATGATTTGTAACATTCTATGTTATTATGTTCAAGTTCACAAAAGCATTGTTAGAAGCGCATACTTTAGTAACTGCTGTCTGATATTATATTACAGATTATATGTGTAGGTACGAAATATCGTATTCATAAAGTAGGGTTTTAACTTAGCATTAGGTGTGAACCTAGTATTAGTTTGAAGTTGACAAAAGACGCGTGGCTACAAATCCGGAAAAGTGATCCGCCCATTTGTATCCGCTGCCTACGCAGATGTACATTTAATTTACTAATTAAACACCGCACAATAAAATCAAATAAAACTCAAAAACAGCAAAAGTTTAATTTAAATATAAATACGTAGATTTGAAAAACATAATCTTTATTTTAAAATGTTAATAGTCTTTAGAAAAGTTTTCAAATTTATTGTTAAAATGAATTTGCGGGGTCTTTAGAAAACCACGATAGTGATTTTTATATAATATATAACTAATCCTATAAAAAGGAACAAAACAAACAAAAAATAGCAAAGCCTTAGAAAATCCGATCGTATTAAGCCACAGCATGAACAGGACAGGACCTTTGTTGGCTTTTATTATTTTTCCGCACTTTGAATTATAACAAATTTTTAACAAAAGATACGTCGTTCACACTGGTTACCAAGAAAAACAATAATCTATAACGACTAATATGTTATTTCATCATATTTTTTGGGGATGTAGGATTTATAATTCCCTGCGTTATGACAACACGTGTAGGGGGTGTATTAGGGGACATTTTTTATGCCAGCTGTTACTACATTTGTATTATTATTGTAGATGTAGATAGTTATATGCGCTCTTTTGATCAAAACTTCTCCCTATTGCATCGTTATGTCTTTCTTATTACATGAAATCGCATATATTGACTTTGTTCTAGGCTTTAAAGCGTATCTATAATCTTGCTTATACCGAATCCTGTAGTTATAAATATAGAAAAGTATCATATATTAACATTTATAGGTACTATCTGTCTAAATGGGTTTTTAGTTATAACAATAAATTTTCTACCGCATATCTATTTTGCATATTTTTTTAGATAATAGTAAATTGCAAAATAAGTTATATTACCTTTAACGAAAATTATTATGTAATACTATGTTAAATAATATAGTAAACAACTAAGTACTTATAAATATAAATTATACCTTAGCTGCTTAGGAAATCCTATATTATGTGAAAGTTTATATCAAAATTTTTTTATTTACTACTTTAACTACTTCTTTTCATTCTTCAACTTAAAAATAACGTTATTAATAATAAAAACAAACCCACTATAAGATGATCAACGTAAATGTTTTTTAATACTGTATGATGCAACTGGAAATTGTGTTCATATTATTTGATGTAGTTACAGTTAAATCGTCAAAGACTCCCATTGTTTGTTAGTTAACTGGATGATTAGACAAACAACATATTTACATATTTTCTGGTTATTTATATTAGTTTTATTTATCTTGAACATATAAGTTCGGTGTTAATTATTTTTTTAAATTTGAATTTAAGAATTTTTTTTATGATAACATTCTTTTTGGCACAACAGGTTTTTTATATTTATTATATTTTATCCGTTCTTTTATAAAGCGTGTTCTACAATTGCATAAAATGTATGGTGTGTTCTTATCCGTTTTCTTTAACAGTATAGCAATCACTATACTCTTTTGTTGCGGTTGTTGCATTTATATATCGGCTTGAATCTGTGTTCTACCAATATACTACATGTCTCTTAATACATTATTTTTATTTTTTATTATAAACTGTTTGTTCTTAAGTCTACACCACAAAAACATTATTTACGTACCGTATGTAAACATACAAAATTTTTGGACTTGCTTGTTTTTATTTATACAAACGTAGTGTACGTTACTTGTCTACATGTGCCAACGTAAGATAATTACCTATTTGTTTTATTTCTATTGTCTTTCTATGTTTGGTATCACAAATAATAATAATTAATAGGTAAAAATTAAAACTTTTTTACATTATATTTTTAAATCGATATTAATATAAAAACAAAAAGTTTTTCAATATCGCAGTAAAACACGTTTTGTTCTCAATTTTTAGATATTAAAGCTTGAACTTTAGTTTACATTTTAATATTAATTTTTAATAAATTTTTTGTTTTTGACATTTAACGTAGGTTTATTTATAGTCTATTATTAACTGTATGTAAAAATTGATTTTACTATTATTATTTATTTTTTGCTTATAATTTGATACACGATTTTTGTATATCACATTCCAGCAATTTGGTTTAAAATTCATGCAGGGTGTAACGTTTATATGAAATAAATGCAGTAAAGAGAATGCAAAACTCTTAATTTAAAATGTAAAATGTAATGTATTTTACTTTTAATTTTAGATTTTTAATGAAAAGTTCCATTTTAAATGAATACGTAAAGGTACATAACTTGTTCCATATTTACCTAGTAAATTTATGTATATATCTATGGATACATGTAAAAATTGCATTCTTTTTTACAAATATACTTTTAAGTAGATAATAACATACATAATGTAATTTTCCATTTAGTAAACTACGCACGAGTAATTTTGCAAATCGGCAAGAAAATGTTATATTATTTCGCAAATAAAAGTTATAACCCATCTTATTCTAATTTCAAAATTAACGACGGCACATGCTAATGTGTTCTGCTTGAGAAATCGTGCTGCAAGCTGCAATGTCTTGCGAAACGTCAGTTTGTTTGGGTTTACGAACGACAATACGGCAAAGACCAAGTTCTACTTCTTGTTTTGGCTTTCAAGAAGAGACTAAGACCATGCCTAAGTCTGGGTGTTTTACTACGACGCGATCTAAGCCGAAAGCTTAAGATTTTATATTGTTTTATAGTGGGTTTTAAGTTTTAATTTTTTCTGGTGTTGGTGTGCGTAGGATTATTAATGAGTGTAGTGATAATTAAATTGAAAAAATTTTTCTTGAATAATGTGATACTCCGTTAATTCATGTAATTCTTTTTATTTTACATTTTTATATTTTTTGTGTTTACTCGACTCAATTTATTTTTACTTTATATTTTTTTTTTAATTTTGTGTTTTATTTTAATGTTTAATAAATGTTAAATTGTTAAAAATTGTAAAAAAGCTTTTATTTCATCGGCATTCGCGTTTTTTGTAAATTTAAATATTCCTATTTAGATTGTATTAAACATAATGGGGAAGGAGCTGTAAAACTTCCTGGCGCCTTTTTGATTTTAACTTTTATATTATTTTGGTTCTATGTTTCCCAATCAATCACGGATTTGTTTTAATGTGACCTACGACCGTTTCAACTGAGCACCGGCAATTTTTTCATTTATGTTACCTATATGTTATCTAAGCAATTTTCTTTTTAATAGCTTTTGCATGTAACTATGGTATAAAATATTAGATTGTCTATTTTATTATATCAATTTTAGTTGTACAAAATGTATTTATTTTGTAATAATTAACACAAAAAGTATATAAATGTTATATTAACAATTTTTACCTAAAAGTTGCGTTAAGTTTTACCATTGAAAAAATTAAACACCAACGACCATAAAACATTGATATTATTTTATTCATAAGAATAAGGACACGATTTTTTTACAATAAATACAGTCTAAGCCGCCTATAACGTCCTTGCATATAACAATCCGTCGCATATAACGAACCATTCTTTGCGGTCATAAACAAAGTTCCATAAGAATACATACAAAGTTACGTCGCTTATAACGAACCCGTATGTAACAATATGTCGGTTATAACGTTCTTAAAAATATTACTTCACTACAATAAAGAAACATAAATTCCAGAAATTTTTTCTTGAAAAATGTTAGGTACTTAGGTAAAACCTATTATGTACGTAATTCTTTACTAAGCTATTCATCCGGCTTAAAAACATACCTTATTTAAAGAATTTACGTACATTTCTAAATTGTCATCGACGGCAATTAAAAAAACATTTTATTTTGAGTACCTACAGTTCTTTCATGGAAAGTTTTTCAGTTTATTAGCGATAGCTGACAATGAAAGATGGAAAAAAACGTCGTTTACTTTTACATTAGAAGATAAATTTGAAATTGTGCGAGAATTAGAAAACGGTAAAACTCATAGTGAAGTGTGTCAAGAACGCAATTTAAATAAATCTACAATTGCGACCATTTGGACAAGTGGATTCGTGCATTTAACAGTCAAAGTGTTAAAATTTAAAAAATTAGAAAATCTGTACATGATGATGTTGATCAAGCGTTATTTAAATAGTTCAGTCAACAAAGACAGAATAACTGTACAATTAGTGGTGCAATTTTGCAAGCAAAGGCGGAGAAAATAGGAAAAAAACTTAAAGACGATAACGAGTTTGTTTGTAGTGCAAGCTGGATTGAAAGTTTTAAGAAACGACACAACATATGCAGCGGAAAAATTGTAGGCGAAGCAGTGGCTGTGAATGAAGATGTGATTAATGACTGGTTAAAAAACAAGTGGCCAATCATTAAAGGCAATTTTTCTGATGATGACATTTTTAATGCGGACGAAGCAGGATTATTTTTTAAACTTACGCCAAGTAAGTACCACATTAAAATTTAAAGGTGAAAAATTTGTGGGCGGAAAATTGTCTAAGGAACGAATAACAGTTTTCGTTTGTGCCAATTTATCAGGTACTGAAAAATGTAAGCTGTTAGTTATTGAAAAATCTAAAAATCCAAGATGTTTTAAGAATGTAAAAAGTTTCCCAGTAAGCTACACTGCTAACCAAAAAGCTTCGATGACTTCAGAAATTTTTACTAATCACTTGCGTGAATGGGATCTTGAGTTAAGTCGAAAAAAACGAAATGTTTTACTGCTCGTTGCCAACTGCCCAGCGCATCCTGACGTCAAAAATTTAAAAAACATTAAATTGGTTTTCTTGCTATCGAATACAACGTCGAAACTTCAACCAATAGATCAAGGTGTTATACACAGCCTAAAATGTCATTACCGAAAGCTTCTTTTTTCCAATGTTGTAAAATGCATGGACAATAAAAAAAAACTTGACATAACCGTATTTGACGCAATAAATTTTTTTCACAGAGCCTGGCACCGTGTGCACCCTCAAATAATAACAAATTGTTTTCATCACGCTGGGTTTCTGGAAAACGTTGTGACTATACCATCAGAATTTGATGTTGATAATCACTTACCATTGTCAGAATGGATTAAAACGATTAATACGATGAATTTGACTGAAGATAATATTGCTGATTACGTAAACATAAATCAACACGTCATAACAACAGAATTCTTGAACGAAAACCAAATAATTTCGACATTAAAAAATTCTAAAGCAAGTTAAATCAGTAACGATAATGACGATGACGAAGAATATGATGAAGCAGGCATGGACACACCGATTATAAGTGCACAGGAAGCATGTGATAAACTCAAAGAAATTTGGTGCTTTCTACAATCTTCCATTGTATCTCAGACTATCTTAAGCAGTTTCGTGGAAATAGAAAATTGCGTTGATAAGTTGTATTGGTCCACAAAACTTAAACAAAAGAAAATTACAGACATTTTTTTAAAATGCGTAGTTAGATAGATAGATGTTAAGAAGTTATACTTATATACATATGTATATGTATGTAGTTTTTTTTAAATAAACATATAAATCTTATGATCACCGTTTATTACGAACTTCGTTTATAACGTACGAGTATTTAAAGTCCCTTGTGGTTCGTTATAACCGGCTTAGACTGTATCTTTATTTAAATAAGTCTACTATTCAGCAATATTGCTTCTCTTAGAAAGTTTTACTCTAAATGCAAAAATATTGTTTGATTTAGAAAACAAATTGCTTTTTATCTTTTGTATAAACAATAATCTTTTGTAAACAGTTACAGTTACTCTATTTGAATAAATATATGTTTAGGTAATATAGTTTGCAATAAAAGATAAATTTGGTTTAACAAATTAAAATAATTACTAGTTTTTAACCTCTTGATACATTATTATATAAGCTAAATTTATACAACATTGTTTTGTGGTCTCTCTAAGACGTTTAAAACAAAACCAACATCTAAAATATTATGTTGTTTTTATATAAAATTTGTGTAATGTGTAACTGCAATTACATTTTTTTTATAAAGACGTTTTAAATTACTGAGACTGTATTTTTAATAGTTTATTATTTCCATCATCAACGAATAAAAACGATAAAAACGTTTATTAGAATTTTGCTATCATTGATTATAAATATTACAACTAGTCGAGAAATTTTATATTTTTATATAAACTTGACATTAAGTTGTCTTGGTGTATTAGTTTGAATATATTATTTTGACGTTTAAATATAGTAACTTTTTAGTTCTTTAATTTAAACTTGATTTATATATATACATACTAAAATAGAAAATATTTTTATTTTTCATTTTGAACAAAACAAATGTAAGTATTATTATAATATAAATGTGTATTATGATGGTTATTACAAAAATGTTTGAAAATGTATTGATTTTATTATAATTTAGTGTTTTAAAATAAAATAAAATATTTCTAAAATAAACATCTTTAGACTAAACCATGTTTACAAGACAAAGTAATATAGCAAAATATTAGATGATTGTTAATTTTGATAAAATTGTATTAACCGCGACAAAACAAAATTTCGTAAAACACAAAAAAAGAAAAATTTGTAACATTGAAACAAGTAAATTTTAAGTAGAATGTGGGTTTTTTTCTTATTTTTTTTTAATACGGGTTGAAAATAAAGTAAACTAGAAAAAATGTTTTTACGTTTTTTATTATAATGTTTAGTATGACACGAAGAAAAAAAATTAAATGCACGTGGAATAAGACGTTTACGTTTTTCGTAAAATATCCGTTTAAGTGAATTTGCATTTGTTTGTTTTTGTATTATAACAGTCTAACAATACTTACTGCTATTAACAAATTTTATTAGTAGCTATAGAGTAACAATTTTTTTTGTTTTACAAACGAAAACAATTTTGTTCCAATGTTTTTGTCAATGCATACTAAATTTCTTTTTTCTTATAGTTTTAGGTTTTTGACTTGTTTTATTCGGATGTTATTTTATTTTTTTTATTTGTATCGTGTGTCGTTGAAATCTGTAAATTTATCTCTTTCACGATTCAAACTCGGAAAACGTTCTAATCTTAGCAAAAAAGTTTGTGGAAACATTTAAATATAAAATTAAAGATTGCTATTACTAGCAACATTAAAAAAACTTACTAATACAAGGAAAAAGGAAATCCTTACTCAATTGTAGAAAAATGTAATAGAAAAATAAAATATACGAATTCGACAAAGAAAAAGCAAATGTAAATACATTTATGCTATGGAAAATGACTTTAATTGTATTGTTACTTTTATTTTGAATAAAAAGTCTAAAAAACAATTCAATAAATGTATATATAGTAACAAAAATTCATGAGTAACGTATTTTTAGAAATAATAAATAATGTGTTATCAAAAGTGCTATATACTATTTCACTTTCTTATTAACAATGCTGATCATTTATTTAAATCCATTATTTAGAGAAGGTCCTTGAACATAAATGATCCTTCTTTACACCACAAGTAATAACAAAGATGATACTTTATATCGCTTTTGGAATTTTAAAGAATAATAGACATGATATTTACACTTTATAACAAACGAAAATCTTTTTAAAAAATGTCTTTAATTATCGACTTTGACTAATAGTTGTTAATTTATTTTCATAATTATAGTAACATAATTAGTTAATGAATAGGTTCTAGGATACTCTTCGCTAGGAAGGGCAAATTAAATCTTTCTTAGTATTGTTCATTTACACTTTTTAATTATTTGATTTTTTAGAAACATTTTAACAATTTATTCATGTTATTTATATTTATATTGTGTAATTAATTGTCATGTTGTGCGGAGTTAAGGACGAGTCCACACTAACCATTTTGTGTAAGTTTCTTGTTGTTTGTACCTAAAATGCTTTATTTGTTATGTTATAAGAAATATGTAGCTTACTTACAATATATTTCAGTGGTCTGAATAAGTGCACGCATGATTGCACGAAACGTCGCCATATAAAAAATCTTAGGTGGTTTAATTTGCCCCTCCTTGCGAAGAGTATCCTAGAACCTATTCATTAATTAAATTAAAAGGAGGACGTAACCTACAGTACTTGAATTTAACATAATTAGGTTTTACATATATAAAAAAAATCTGCAATTATACATAACATTGCAATTGCACCTACAACGTGGAGCTTTCGACGATTTTCTTCTTGAACGGTTTCGTGACTGGGAACAATTACTACTTTCTGCTTGTTATAATTTCTTACTAGTAGTATAGAAGCTCAAGCTATACTTTTCTGAAGTTTACTAATTAGTTGCTTGCTTATATTTTTCTACCTAGTGGGTGAAATCTTTTTTCTTTTTCCTGGAGTTTCGAATACTATTACGTGGGTTCGCGTTTTTGTGGACTGCGACAATTAATTTTAGTTTTGGGATTTAGTGTTTAGGTATAAATTTTGCTTAAGAGAGCTACTTGTGAGGTTATTTTTAATTAGACTCTTACCGATTACTCGTAGGATTATTTGGTGTTAAAATCCTAGTGTGTTGTCTCGTGTGAACCATGTATTCTTCAGAAGACGAACTTCAATTTCTTACTTCATTGGATTCTGAGGCGGAAACCAACTTGGCCGATTGGGATGTAAACTTCTCAGGTGAAGATCCTTTTGAACTGATGAACTTTTTAACTAGAGTCGACGA
This sequence comes from Aquatica leii, assembly GCA_035610365.1. Lineage (NCBI taxonomy): Eukaryota > Metazoa > Arthropoda > Insecta > Coleoptera > Lampyridae > Aquatica > Aquatica leii. The sequence goes on from CM069432.1 coordinate 85,302,636, forward strand.
ATTGTATATGTCTCGCGGTGTTTCGCACCACCAGCTTTTTCTTTCAGCTTCTGAGGTACTGTCCGGTAAAGCTCTTTTTGTATTTAGAGCCAAACGCTATTCGTTGCGTTCTTGGAAGGATGTTACTACTCTTTTGAAAACGGAATTTCTACCGTTAGACTATGATGAACGTCTACTAGATACTATTCAGAACCGTAGGATGAAACCTACCGAATCGATTGGAATGTATGTTGCTACTATCCGGTATCTTTTCATGCAATTGCTAGAACCAGTCTCGGAGAAGACACAACTGAAAATCATACGTCGCAATCTGACTTCACTTTATCAGTCTCAATTTGCACTCATCCATATTACATCTTTTTCACAATTGACATCCTTAGGCAAACGTTTGGAATCTAATCTTAGCTCAAATAATTCTTTTAACTTTTCGACATTTGAGAAAAATGATCGACTTCTAGAACCATCTGTGCTTCATACGAATAAAACTGTGGCCTCTATATCTTCGACTAATGCTGTTGCTGGTTCTCTTCAAACTTCGTCGTTTCCTTCTTTTGCTACTACTTGTGTTCACTGTTGTCCTAAAGCTGAGAAAGCTTTACGACATGTTCCTTCTTTAGCTTCTCTTCCACCAAATTTTTCTTCGGTTGCTAGTTTTATTCGGCCTACTACCGATCCTTGGTATCTAGGTCTAATTGCTAAAGCTTCTACTTTTCCTCGACGTTACTCTCGTTGGTGTATTGTGGAAAATCTGTTATGTAAACGTGTACGTATCTCTCTATCTGATCCTTGTGTATGGAAATTAGTTGTTCCATCAGATCAACGCAAACAGCTGATCTATTATCACCATCTTCCATCTAAGTGTGACCACCGTAGTGTTAAAAATACGTTGGACGGTCTTCGCTCGCACTTCTACTGGCCGCATATGAGGTTTAAGGTTGCTGAGTACATACGGTCTTGCTGTTGTAACTCGCGACAAAACAATACTATGGAATCCCACTCTCGCTTACTGCCAGGTACTATGAAGCGTTCTAACAATATGGTTGCTAATAGGTTTTCTACACATCTACATAAAGATACTACACCTGCTCAGGAGGTAAAAGCTGCATCTTTCTCTTTTCCATCGAGTTCTTTGGTTTCTTCTGCTGATGCATCGACGTTTCTTTCTCTTAATCGTTCGCTTTTCTTTCATCGGCGTCGCAAGCGTCGTAAATCCTAACAACGCTTGTTGACTGCGGATTGTTGACTTTAGCTATTATTTTGGCTTGTGTGTTTGGAATTGTGATTGTACTCTTTTAACTATCTTGTTGGTATTTTGGTTATGGTAACTCGGATGCTATCCATTTGCCTTCTTCCAATTTGCTGCCACTGATTTGCTGTTCTTTGGATTAAGTTACTTAACAATTTTCTTTTGGTTTTCTTTCTTTACCATCTTATTTTGGGACAGACTACCCTTCCGTATGTATATAGTTGTACCCGCTTAGTCGGCATTTTTTTGGATTGGTATGTCACTAGTAGGATTCCCTGCTTCACTGTTAAATTTTTGATTTTTTTTTGGGATTTCCTATTCCGCTTGTCGGCATAAAAGTCTTGAAGTAAACTTTTCGCTTTGGGGACTGATTTGGGACACATTCGGTTATGACTAACTACGATATCTTTTCTCTTCTTTTCTCCTCTCTTTTATGGGCGGTTGGTTGGGCATTGAAGGGCTGGTCACTCCCTTTGGTTGTGTAAGGAACGTGGAAACGTCGGATGGGTAAGAAGCATGAAAACAAAAAACAAGGATCCCAGTGGATCGTTGGCGCTGTGCTAAAGTGAGGGAATGATTCTGATTAATAATATTTAACGTCACTTTTCTTTATAATGTTAATAGAATTAATTACGATGTTTATCATAGTCTAACGGTAGAAATTCAGTTTTCAAAAGAGTAGTAGCATCCTTCCAAGAACGCAAAGAATAGCGCCTTAATTGTAATGGTTGATCTGATAAACATCGTAATTAATTCTATTAACATTATAAAGAAAAGTGACGTTAAATATCATTAATCAGAATTATTCCAGTTCCAAAAGTTCATTACTATTAACATTATAAAGAAAAGTGACGTTAAATATTATTAATCAGAATTATTCAAGTTCCAAAAGTTCATTAATATCGTTCGATTAAAGAAATTAGAGATAATTGTAGTCGACAAAAAAAAGGTGTACCGGATGTACGAGATAACGTTCGAACTACAAAAGTGTTTACAATATGAAGTCCGCACTGTTTCCACTTAACACGAAACGTACGTAGCGAGAGCAGCAGTCCTGACCCCGAAGCGCGTGGACGAAATGAGCCGACGGCTAGCGAATCTCCCGCGGTTTTATAAATACCTCGATACTTCATTCCCTCACTTTAGCACAGCGCCAACGATCCACTGGTATCCTTTTTTTTTGTTTTCTCTGCGACTACGATTACCGCATTAGTTCAGCGATTCCAAAGGCGCACGGTCCACCATCTTCACCAGACTCGTAAGAAAATTCCCATAGACATGGTAGAAATCCCAATAGTACAGACGAAACGACGAAAGAACGAAGGAACTAAGGAGCTAAAATAGCGAATATTAGTTGATAAGCCTCCAATTTCTAAACCACGTGTGAAATACTAACCTACTTTATGAGTTTGGTAGCAAAATACATCGCCCTAGTATTATATGCATCGAACGTTCAGTCGGATTTGTTATTGATTGCTAAAATAAAGCGTCGTTGTAGTAGATGTTAAACGGTAAGAGAAATTTCATGCTTCTTACCCTTCCGACGTTTCCACGTTCCTTACACAACCAAACAACAGAATAAAAATGAGGTTTGTAGATGGCCGACTACTCTCGAGCGCCCTCTGCCAGCGTAACTTAAAATCACGACTCGAGGTCGAGTAATTATCCGTTTTTACGGTACGTTGCCTAACTATCAGGCGGATTTTCGTTCAAGTTCGAATTTACACGTTACACAATTCCAATTAAAACTGAATTAAACAACCAAATTACAGAAAAATTTAAATTAAAGAATGTATGTGTTATATTTATCATTAAAAAAAAATACTGATTGTATTCCGGCAACACAGAGTTGTCATGTTGTCATCAAGCTTTAAAAAAAAAAATTGTAATATTCGTGTTTCGTGTTTTGAAGATCGTCCGCTTGAGGGCTACTCTAGCGGCCGCAATAGTTAAAATCTTCAAGCCCATAAGATTGATCCTCTTTGTAATTATATGCTACTTAAAGCTGTTGTGCAATTAAGATTGAATCCATGCTTTAGAGAATGTATCAATATTTAGCAATTCTAACTGTTAGTGTAAAATAACTAAAACTATTCTAACCGTTACTACTAAAGAATCGTTTATCCCATCACTGTTCTATCATCGCCGATTTTTCATAACTCTTATTCCATATTTTTTTTTTGGTTTTCCTTACTATATTTTTTGTTTGTTGTTTCTCTAATTGTTTTATTTTTTACTCTATTTTCTAATAATTTTTCCGCTATGTTTCTTAATATTTTGATTATTCTTAATAATGTTTTGGCTGTATCTTCCTTGTTTTGATTGCATACATCATGATGGGTTTACTCAAGTTTTTTATATTCTGACCTTGCTATAGATGTTTATAATTTTGTATCTCTATATTCTATCTTCTATACAGTCCAAAATAGATGCAATTTTCCTAAATACTTTCTTGTATATATTACAATGACTTGAGAATACTATGCTTACGTATCGTAACTAGCAGATGGTTTTTATTTTTCGCTAGTAACACTGCATTGTCGGTATAACATATGTTGATTTCCGCAGTCTGTATCACCTGATAACTATTTTAACGTTTTTATCTACTGTATTCATGATCAGCTAACGTTTTTAAAGATAGCTTACGGTTGGAGATTTATGCAGCTTAAAATCTTACATACAGTTTGGATGGGTTTTCATTATATGTTGAGGCATTAGGTTAATTTTAAACATGGTGGGTAAGATCAACAAATGATTCTAGTTCGCCAAAAAATGTGGTTTTTCAGGCCGGCTCAAAAATGTTAATGTTAATCAAGTGTGAATTCGGCAGCTGCTAAATTTATATTACAAAATTAAGAATTTACAAAGTTGTATTATAAGCCACGTATTACAAGTTAATGAAACTTATTAGTAGATAATTCTATAAAATTGAAGAAGAAAATATTGTATCAGTTTAAGCATTTTTGATCACTCATTAAAACACAAATTGAATTAAATCATATATACACCTATCTAAAAACAATAAACTGTATCATTTCATTTTTATACAATAGCTACTAAACACATATTTTATTAATATCAGTTTTTTTGGTGCGGTCCAAAAAAATTTAATTTTTCAGGCCGAGCCGTCATCTTTAGCCCGGTTCGGCTAGATTAAATAAGAATATACATTCGAAGCTCGGTTCAAAAATTTTTTATTTGTTTTTATCAAAAGTTAAGTTTAACAATTTAATGTAAAGTTTACTCAAAGCTCACATTAGGCAATGAATGAAAATGAAAAATGTTTATCTGTAAGTTTTACTGTTGGCATGTTTTTCTTTTCGTTCTAGCTAATCTTTGAGCATTTTTTGTAAGGTTCCTAATTTTGTGTAGATGATGTGTTTAATCGTAGTCTTTAATTTAAAAAATTTCAGTATGAAAACACTGCACTGATTTAAAGTTGCTTAATCATGTATGAAACAGTATAATTTTTATTTTAAATAAATGTTAAATGTACAATTGTTATTATTTGATATGTAGATTCCAGCAGTTTTTAGTTCCACGTGCTCTGGTTATCGCCAGGGTCAACTGACAATGATAACGTAGTAGTCATGCCATTAACAACTCCAATGTAACTAGCAGCAACCGTCGAAGATCTCCAACCTACGTGACGCTTAACCTCATCTATACTAATTCCTCCATTTGCTATAATCCTTGCAGATGGTCGCTTGGAAACATGGCCGGAAGAGTTCGGAAGTTTAAAAAAATGTGCTACAAGAGAATGGCATTTACCAAAAGTGTTAATTCGAACAACTTGCTTGGTGCACTTTCCGTTAGCGTACTTAAAAAAATTTTATCTGTAGCTATATTTATGAGACGTAAAAAAAAGTATTTGTTAAACAACTTAACATACTCTAGATCAGAATCGTCATTGATAGCCAATTTTCATCTTTCTCAGGTTTGGATAGACGAATGCTAATGATTAAAGCAGAACCTTCTTTTCGAATATCTGACATGTAATTCACACATTTCGTATCGCACCACAAAAAATAAAGTAGCTGTCGCTAATATCTGTCAAAGCTATCGTACTTTACAAACAAGACAATGTCATTAGAAGCTGGTATGAAAAAGCTACAAAACTTTGCCTCCGTAAAAACAAAAGGTAAACAACAAATGCTAACCAATCTCGATATCAACGACTACTTTCCAAAATGATACATATTCCAAATTAAAATGCTGATTTGAAGTATGGATTTTAGTTCTATTTCTTGAATTATGATGCAATGGTAATAGAAAATAGCGTATGATGCGCGTGTTCATCTAGACTTGTATCATAACATACTATTATTTAATATTGGTTTTAGTTTTAAATATACTATATCTAAAATGTTTATTTTTCATGTTGTAAAAAGCTAACTAAAATTATTCTTTAGCATAAAAGTACTATTTTTTAATTATTCAGTAGAACAAATTTTCAATTAACATTCTTAAGTTAATTGGATATAGCTATACGTATTTCTAGATTAGTAACTTTTACGTAATATTTAAAAAAATTCAACTACTCACTGTAAAAATAATTTAATTTAAATCTCGTTTTGTTTGTTTAACAATTTTTGGCAATAATCAACTGCGGATTAATTCAAAACATTAAATTCAGTTTAATTGTAATAGTTTAATTAAAACACTCGACAGTGGTTCTATAAATTAAGTCACAAATAAAATGAATAAGAAACTTGAAAACACATAACTATTAAACATTATTTTAAATATCTATTGTTTTTTTGTTTAGAATTAGGATTTATTGAAATTCGTTAATTTTCGGTTAGATTTAAATATGTATGCACAATAAATGCCTTACTTACTAGAACAAGTTATGGTTATTTATATTTACATTTGTTTTTTTTTAACAATTTTGCTAATTTATTGATAAATGTGTGATCCATAAATGTTTCTATTAAACATATTTTGCAAATATTGAATTAACTAACAGAATACAAGATATTTCGAAATACAACTTTACATTGAATTAGTAGTTTCCTTCAATTCACGTTATAATTTAGTTAGTTCTCATTCTTGACAACTGCTGTAACCTAAAACTAAGCAAGTGAACCGCACCAATATCCGGGTTAAATGATATCGTTAATTTACGGCAACCATATTAAGTTAGGTGTCTAGACTAGACAATATTGCTAGTCGGATATGGTACTAACTTAATTTGACAAATTTAACTTATGTTACAAACGTATCAGTTTTATTAATTCTAAGAAAACAAGCTCTAATTTAATAGAAGCTTGAAAACCAATTCATGTAGAAACGTAGAAGCAATATAATACACAGGACATCTTCATGTAAAACACACGTACATGTTAGTTATCTAATTAAACAGTTGTGCGAGTTTCTCTCTCGTGACCATTTCCCTCGAGAGACCAATGCTTTAACCGTTTATGATGCTTGAAATTACATTTTCTCAAGTGAGTAGCCCCAAGTTTCACCCTATCCTTTTAATTTTACATTTTGTTTGTTATACAACTCCTTTGTGGTTTTCTAACAATAAGCTACATCGAAAACATTAAATTTAAAAATTCGACTATCAAAGTATTTATAAAACACTAATTGTTTGAGTTGGATACAAGAAAAAGGTATGTTTTATCACCGATTTTTTCTTATCGTACCTTTCAAATTCACATTTTTATACAGTTACTATAGAAACACTTTTTGTGCCTTGGGCAGATTGCGATGTGACGTGGTTCGTAATATAACTTAAAGGGAATGTCACTTTCAGTAACAGGTCAGGCAGTCTGACAAAATAGTTCCCTCGACTGACTTTAAAAGATCAAATAACCAAAATTTAAAATTTTTCATGTAAATATTTTATTTTTCTGTATAAGCATTGTATCCAATAAGGTATTTAATATACTTTGAATAATTATTATTTTCTTTTATACCTACATATAAAACTATTCACAGTTTTGTTATAGAAACTTTTTCTTGTAAACGTTGTAACTGAAATACTTGAATATAATTTAATCTATGTAAGATGATAAATCATCTTACATAAAATGTTTTTTTTGGTAAAAAAAATTAATTTTACCTTATATTAATTTTTATTTCAGTTGTATTATCTGAATTAAACTGAGTGAGTTCTTCAAACACAAATACATTATCCAAAACGTTAGTTAATTTAGTACAAAAATTAAAAGGCTTTACAAAATACATATTTTTTGCACATTTTAACAACTAGAAAAATCAAGTTACAAAACAACAATCAATATGTCATACTGTAAAATACTTGAATTGCAACACTAGAATAAAACCTGAATCAATAGTCTACAACTAAAACTGATTTTTTTCATTAACAAAAGAGTATAATTAGTAGTTTTGATAAAATACTTTGGTGTTTTTATGGTTTTACATTTCACAATTAACATTTGAGATTTAAAGGTTTGACTTATATTTATTATATAAAACCTAAAATGTGTTTTTTGTAATTGTTGTAATTTATCTAAAGTAGGTTTCTGCATCTTGTCCATAGTTTTACTTCTTTTGATGTTATATTTTTGAATGCGTTTATGTGCAACATTGAGGTTTTGGTAATGTCTATAAACAAATTTTTAATCCAAAAACATCTTTTTGTTTTTTAATGCAACAAAAAATAAATTTGTTTATAACCTAATATACAGTTGACTGTTTTTTAAACGATATTATAAAATTTTTATACAAGTACATTTTATGTAAAGTTTTTTTTTAATATAAGAAAACAAGGGCTCTGCGGTTATATCACTACAAAGGAGACGTCACTCTTTTCTAGCATTGCTTTAAACGTACATTTTATTATGATTAATTTGATATAGTAATCATTAAGTTAAAATAGTATTGTAATGTTCTTAAAGTCTTCTCCACCAATGTATATACATATATTTATATATATATATATATATATATATATATATATATATAATTTTAAGAGCTGAATTAATTAAATAAACAATACTAACCAAATTAAAATTGTTAACAATTAATATAACAACTAACGTGTTTGTCAATTTTGGACAATATACTATCTCTATAAAAATTTTAAATAAATAGAATTAAAAAATAAATATCAAAAGAATAAAAAAATGAAAAAAAAAAATTTTGGATATAGTAGATTGTCCAAAATGCAGGAATATCTTTAACTGATATATTAATTTATCAATTGTTAACAATTTTAATTTGATTAGTATTGTTTATTTATATTCCAATATTTAATCTTAGCTTTTAATTATGCTTGGTAAAGGTTCTTTTTCCTCCTCTGTATGTGTACTAATTAATTTGGACTTCTTCGTTTAGGAGGGGCATGTAAAACCATTTTATTTTATTTTTGTGGCAACGTTTTGTGCTAAAGGCGAGCACTTCATCAAACAACAGAATGAATTAACAGATAATTTTTAACACATAAAACTTACAGAATAAAATCAAGTGGATCAATCCACCGACCAAGGACATAGGCAACTTTACGAGATTGTGTTTACTAAATAATAAATAAAACATTAAACATAAAATGGTCAATAATTAATTTTTTTTAAATAACGCAGGACATAAACGTTCAACAAACAATTGACAAATGTTGTGTAATTAAAAATTTATGAATGTCAAGGTAATGATAAGAATAAAAAGATAAAACAGAACTGAACAACGATAAATCTAACCTATATAGTTATCTCACAATTTTGGATATTAAATTATTATAAACGCTGCTTAAATTGTTGGTATCGTTGTTAAAATTAATATTATTATTATATATATATTGATATATAGCATTTCGGAAACTAAACGCTTTTTCAAGCTGTATCGCCTTTTTTTGTGCTACAATCATATTTATAGTTGGCCATCCGATTTTTTAGCTTCTGTTTAGTTTGACCAATATAACACGCATTGCATCTAGTACAGTCAAGCTTATACACTACGTCGTGTTTATCTATAGTGTTAGTTCTATCTTTAGTATAACTATACAGCATGTTCTGATGGTGTTAGTGTTATACATGGTTATTTTGATGTTAGGTGTTGTTAGTATCAGATTGATTCTTTGTGTTACATTTGGGACGTTTATGATTTTGGTGTAATTGATATTAGTATTAAGGTTAGCGTTAAGGGTAGTGTTAAGGTTAGTACTAGGTAGGTTAACTAGTGGTGGGATAGTATTAGTTGTGTTAGTGTGTAGCAATATTTTTTTTATATTATATTGTTAGGATAGTTGTTGTTTTGAAGTATTTTTTTTAGAATCTTAAAGTTTTTTTCATGAAATTGAGGACTGCTCAAACCTATAATTTTATTCTTTATAGCCTTAATATTAATTTTTTGGTGGTGCGGATGTTTAGATAAGTAATTGATCGTTCTATTAGAAGCTATCGGCTTAGTATACCATTCAGTAATTATCGTATTAGTACTAACATCCCTGATCAGTGTAACATCTAAAAATGGCAAAGATCCTTGTTTTTCTATTTTAAAAGTAAATTTTAAATGTGAATTGTAACTATTAAAAACTCTACTACTGTTTGTAGTATTCATTCCTTTTTTACGACGCATTCGTAGTACTATTTTTTTTATACTTTATTGTGGCTGTGCGGGTTTTGTTTTCTAGTAACACAATAAAGATTATGGTTGCTTTGTTGCAAAGACATTTTACTGATTCAAATTCTAAAGCTTAAATTAAAGGGTCATTTAATGTTTTGGGTTGCGCTTACCGCTTATCTGATGCTGTAGTCGTGTTAGTCTGGTCATGCCAGTCTCATCCTCTTAAAGGCTTTCCGTAGCTTTTTGGAAACTGATTTTTTATTTGAGTGTGGTATACCTGTTACAGATGAGCATCTCTATGTCTCATTTCCAAACGTAATATTAACAGTACGTAGTTTTTTTAATGTGGTCAGGAACAGCCGCAAAATTTCAAACGTTTCTCTACGTAAAGCTACTATAAGCGACGTTTATTATTTCAACCATTAGCGACAGCTGTGACTACGTTGACCATGGAACCAAGTTTAAGGTTGTACGTCTAAGTTTTTGCTAAAACTAAATCACTTGTTTACAGTTTTGCTGTTTTTATTTTTTCATATTATACTTTATTTAAGTGCCTGACAACTAAATCATACTAGTTTTTTTTAGCTACAACTACTATAGGGTTCCAAAATACACTCTGAGACAATGCAACAGCAATTGGCTTATGTAAAGATGGTTTTTCGTACAGGGATTGCAAATCTTCTTCACCGGAACCAATCAAGCATGGATTAAGTAAGGTCAGAATCGCCGTAGACAAGAAACTGAGGGACGGATGTAAACAAATTAGGTGCAGGACCGTCATCTTTGACTTATAAAAATAAGAGACTCATTTTCCAATAGCAGATCAATTGCCGATTAATAGATAGGAAAACTTTACCGTCAAATCATAAGTTTAGGATTGCAATTTTATTGGTCACATCTTGTGCTAGCACTGTCAACTTAACACCGACATTATCGTTTGGAGTAGTGTAGATTGCGATTCTACTAAAATCTAAAATGGCATAGAGTAGTCTTTAATGATGAACGCCGATTCTGTTTGGGAATGCATGATGGCCATATGAACGTCAGAAAAAGACGTGGGAAACGGCGCAATGTTCAATTTTCTGTTAAGCTGCATGTACACCACACTGTGGGTATTATGATATGGGATGCTAAAGCCTATGGAAGTAAATCTCGTTTAGTACTCATCCGAGCCAATATGAACGTCCGGCGATATGTTAACGAGGTGGTAAATCCTCATATTTTTCCATTTCTTTAACAGTTGAAAAACCCACTTTTCCAGCAAGATAATTCCCGTTCGCACGTAGCAAGACACCTTATGGACCAATACAAAAAGGTTAATGTTAATCTCTTACTATGACCACCCAAATCTCTCAACATTTCGTCTATTGAACACGTCTGAGTCATAATGGGTAGACAACTGAGGAACTAAGCGCATCCTCCACAAGCACAAGGAGCTTTTCGGCATGAATTGCAAGTTGCTTAGGATACAATAACTCAAGAAGAAATTGACTACCTAAAATCGATGACACAAAGAGTAAAGGAACGTGAAGCTAATAGAAGAGAACGAACACATTATTAACTAAAAACTGTGTTCGTCTTTGTTCCTTTTTTAAAAATCGTAATCATTTACTACATCTGAGTAGTTAAACCTTTCTGCCAAGTGTGGTCACAAAACTTTCGCCCTTTTCCGTTTTTTTTTAACTTTGTTTATTTTTTTTTAATTGGTATCAATTTTTAGCCAAAAAAATTATGCCTGCCATGTTTAGTTTAAATTAATTTTTCTCTAAAAAATGCTGTTCATTGATGTTATTAATAAAGACTTTTCTTTAGAAACATTGACAGCTATTATTTTAAGTGTATTGTACAGACTTCTGCGTTTGTTAAATACTTTTTCAGAAAGTAATTGTACTTTGCATCTAAAATTTTAAGACTTTATTGGTATTTTTCCTTGCACTTCAAGTACCTCTTGTTACTTGATTTTTACTTTCATTTAAATAATGGATTTTTAGTAAAACGTAATGCATCTACAAGATGTAGAATGTAGATGGAGATTGTCTTCTAACTTTAATTTTAACTTTAATTTTTTCAACGATAAAAAGCGGTAAATCGTAGATCTCCTTCTATGCATTAAAGATCAAGTACTATCTTATCCATTAATAACAGTTTAAGTGCTTGTACGTTGTCTACAATTAAAAGTATAGCTAATTGAGTGTATTTCTTATTTGTACTTTAATTCGTGCTTGTTTTGTTTACTTGGTTGGTCCTTTCGTTTACTTATTGTAGCTAGAGCTGGTTAAATAAACGTATTTGGATTCTTTTGCTGTATTTCTTTAAACGGGTTTAAAGACATGAGGCTTACAAAACTTTTCGTGTCGATTACAAGTTTTGTGTGGTTCTGGGTTTAGCATAACTGTATAAAGAAGTCTAGTTCTCTAATTTGTCATAGTTTGTCTATAGACTAGCAGACTCTTTTTATAATACTGCTTACTTGATACATATTTTTTCTTTCGTTATTCTATTGCCCAAAGGGTGTTGATAAATGATTTTTAAAAATAATTTTTTTTTCTTTGATTTTCTATTTTGTTTAATACGCTTATAAATTAATGTTTTATTTTTATTAGTGCAGTTCTAGCACGCGGGCGGTTAAGAGTCTAAGATTTGCCATACGTCTTAATTAATTTGATTTTATTTATCTGCAATTGTTAGTTAACTCGTTCTTTTAACAATTTTAGCAGCACCGTTTGTTCCTTTGTTTTCTACTGCAACATAAATAACATAAATAAATTAAATAAGAAAGCTTTATTTGTAGAACAACTACCGACGACATATGCAGTAAAGTAAAAGCTGTTTCAAGGTATTATCTTCCAAGCCCACAGAGTCAAGCAAAATCAATCTTATGCAAAATAAAAATAATTGATTCCAAAATCTATCAATGTGCATACGATGAGTAATAATCTTAAAATGGTTAAAGCAAAATATTGCTTCTGGTTATTGATTTAAACTCTGCACATTTTTTTTTATGTTAACATTAGCAACGAATAATGTCGCTTTCTTTTTTAAAAGTGAATTAGCTAAACCTTATCTTTATGATTTCTGGCTAGCTTATTTTGAAACGTAATATCAAGAATAGATACCCATGTCCAGTTTTTACCTAATATTTTTTAAATGTAATTAAACAATATTTTAACGATGAGTTGTATCTAAAGTAATATTACATTATTTATTATGTTCTTCAACTTACGTTACAGAGTAACAATGCTGAAAATATTTCTGTATTTTATTTTTTATTTTACTTTTACTTAATACAAAAGTAAATTGATAAATTCCCTATTTTAAAAGCAACGGTGCGTGTAATACCAAACTAGTGACGTAATATCAAACACTAACAAAATGAATGGAGGGTGGTGCTATTTTAACTTACGACGGCAATAAGAAAAGGTTACCCCTGCATACAGTAAAAAGGCCGACTCCCTTACTACTGTGCATAGTCAGAACAGTGAATGATGGTAAAAATGTAATGCCAATGATGAAGAAAACTTTGGCTTTACACACACACACACACAAACAATTGCCAAAATCTTATTAGTTATTAATACAACGATTAAGGTATAACACAAACATTTTTAGAATAAATGTCTTTTTAAAATTATTAACGTCTGTCAAACGTTACTTATAAAATAAAAGAAAATTCCTAATTGTATCAAAGTAAGATATAAATGTAGTTACATAGAAAGCTTTTTTTACATAAAGGCGTGACTAAAATTTATGTTGTCATTAATATCTAAGTATTATTATCTTTACATATACTTTTGTATAAATTACGTTTTATTGTATTACTGTGAAATGTATGTAGTTAAAATTACATACAAATTATTTTTTTAATATTTGATTATATTTGAAACCTAGCAAACCTAATTTGAAAACAAAAAAAGCATTTTGAGAATAAAACTTGATTTACACTCTCGCACTAATCCACCCTAGGTTCATTATTTATTTAAATATATTCAAGAGCAAAGAGTAGAAAACTCAAGGTAGATCAGTTTGGGAAATTGGTCCTACGAATAAAAGCTTTTATCTTACTCATGCTTGTAACTTGATATTTTCTACTTTTTTGATGTACCTTTATCATAATTGAATAGGTTTCTATATTTTACTGGATTAAATATAATCATATTTTTTCTAGTTGCTAATGTAATTTTCTTTTACATTTTGATGACAAACCATCTCGTGAGTATGAGAGATTTCAAATCTAGTTATAGGGATGAATGCGGATTCTTGATTGGCAGGGAGACCTGCCAAGTTTTTATCACAACGTGCCAGCACTTCACTGGTGCTTACAAACCTTTATTATGCTGAGACTTAAAAATATTGATTCTGCATATGAATGCCAATTCGTTTAAAATTCAATCGACATTTCAATTGAAATTTATCCGTATAAAAAATTGCTTTCAAGAATAAGTTGGAATAAACATTTTTTTCTTATGACATATGGTAATTACGCTTGAAATAATTTCTGTTTGCTTACCAATTTAACGATATCACTATAAATCTAAATTGAACTTTAGTTTAATTTATGATAATTAACAATTATAGTTTGTTATGTGACAACGCCTGTGAAGGTAATAAAGCAGTGTCTGTAACATCTGACGTAGAACCAATTAAATTGAGCTGCTTATACTAAATCTTAACAGAAATAGTTTAATGAAAATTACACAAAAGTAATAATTCAATCAAACGTCAACGTACGCTAAAGTTTTATTGTAAAATAAATAATAATAGCCATAATGAATTGTTGAAATAGCAACAGAAGTTGGCAATAACTTTAAAATTAATTTGTTTGCAATGCATGTTACTGTACTTCCTACAATAGTATTACAAATTATTTTAATAATAAATTAAACAACACATTCACAAACAACATTTTACATTAAAACCAAAAAAGTGAAGAATACAAAGCTTCTGTAAATAATAGACAATAGCTGCATAACCAAAATTTTGCTCCAGTAGATGCAATTAGACACAATGTGCAATTATTTACGCCAAACTTCTGTTCGCGAGTTTAGACGTTTATGTTTTATCCAATGAGGGACGTTTTGAAGATTTACTTTAACTTTAAGGTAACAAAATATGATTTTACAAATTTTTTTCGTGTTCATTTAAGCCCGATTTTTGAATTAACATTTAAACTACGAATTAGCTAAACTATATTTAATTTAAAAACTGTATCCCACTAACGGACAGTGTTTTTAAATGAAACTGAGTTTAAGTTAACCAAAGTGAAAACTACGATTGTAAAACTGACTCGTAGTAGTACGCTACTGCTAACGACCGAAACATTACAGAATACTTGTTTTTTTATATTTAGTTTTAATTTTTGACTACACAGGGAGAAATCTTTGTATATTTTATCTACAATTGTTAATAAATAATAATTGTACAGTTTTTTTTTCGTTACATATAAACAGTTTTTACATTCCAATTGATCGCACCATATCACAATTTGTTTAAAAAATGCTCTAAAATGGATAGTAAAGTTTTACACAATATTGTCATACTTTTTTTAAAACTATGCTTGAAGTATTTTTACCCAATGGTATATTAAATGTCTAATAGCGTTAGATTATCTAGATACATATTCTCATTGGTTAATTTTGCACAATATTGTGCAAATTATTATTATTTCGTATAGCTTTTTATTGTACAACTTTATGCATCTTGGTTAAATGTTATTTACTTAAAAGTAACATATATTGGGTGAATTGTCAATAAAACGTTGCAATTCTTAAGAGCATTATTTATTTATATTTAAATGGTACAAAACTAAAATAATTGTTTAAATATGGATAAAAACAATAAATACCTATAACAACATTGGATAACGATCTACTACACATTTTGAAAGATTATTATCTAATAATAATAAATAATAAGCTTATCCATTTTATTTTCTAAACAGAACATCTGATGGAGATGAAACATTTTAAGTTCAAACTAGTCAGAAAATACGGCAGATAAGTGTGCAAATCACTAACTTTAAAACAAGAATGTTTATCCGATTCAATGTTGACCTCAAACGCATGATAATGTCTCGAGAAGTCCGTCATCGTCTTGGTTTTTAATAACCGCATTTAGTAGAAACGCCTGAAAATGCAGATTCGTACTTTTAGAATAAATGATAATGCGTTAAATAATGTTACATTATTACTACTCCTACTATTATTTAATTAGAAAAAAGGGCATGCACTTAACCTATTACAAGTAAAACATGTAAAATAACATAATACTTGCATAAACAATTCTACTGAAGAACAGTACTCGATGTCGCAATCTCATAAATATTGTAACAAATTGCAACCAACTTGCACGTATAGCTCCATTACAACTTTTATCGCAAGATGATCTAGTGTTCACCGTAAACGTCATGTTTTCGAGAGTTACGTCCAGTCACATTTCTTGTTCTAAGTGATTCACATGTTGATGTTTATCCCAGTCCGATGCAGTTATTTCAGAAAATGTATTTCTCACTAAGGCTTTCATCTCCAGACCACCCTATGTAATATTATTCATAGTGATCTTGTGTTTTGCTAAACTCGATGCCAACTCAATCGGATTTAAGTCATAATGGTAAGATGGTAAACGTAACACTGTATGCCCATGTTTTTTAAGGAGTTCGTTTACATATGTTTTCGTATAATTAAACTGTTTCACTAACAGTGCGCATTTTATTTGGTGTCATTACTCCATTATTTTCGGAGTATTGTGGAATACTTATTTTTTTCTTCGAGGGATATCTTAAAATTCGATTACTATTTGTTATCGATTCACTCCAGATTTTTTTATAAATGTGGTTGACTTGCCCGTTGCTACAGCAGCTAGTTTGGTTGCCTTCTCTAAAGGGAGAATTTATCGAAAAACTTCACAACATTTTTAATAATGTTTCTTGCTTCAAAATGAATGGTTTTCTTTGATTTAGATTTTATGTTGATAAATAACAGCTGAAACATTACAGAAAGTAAGTAATGTAAAAATCTCCATCAGAAATTAGCTATTGTTCGTAGAATTAACGCTGGAATTAAATACAAAATTTAAAGTAATGAATGAGGTTAAGCTACAAAGGTTACACTTAAAAAAATTTATAAATACACTTACGTTGTTCAAATAACAGCGTTTCAAAAAGTTTTGACAAAAACTAACTGAATAACTACGAATTTTTCAGAAAACAGGATGTAAAGATGTAAACAAACACAACGCAATCAAGGAATTTTGATTGTAGAAATTTTTTCAAGCGGACGGTACTTGCTAATTGTGATTGCTTGAAACATTTACCGCTTCAAATTTTTAAAGTTAGTTCACATATTTTCCGGGGACTTTGTTTACTTCGGCGCTCTGTAGTGTCAACATCGGCATCTTTACATACAACGAGTTGTCGCCTGATTTTTTTAGAGGGAACGTTCGCCATAAAAAATTACTGCTATTCTACAGTTCGTTCAATTTTTTTCTTTATTCCGAGTTTAAAAGAATTGCATAATCTTATTGTAATATATATTATCAAAGCTGTACGAGAAACTAAAACAAAATTGTGCAAAATACTAGCACATTGTTGTTGAATACAAAGTATACTAAAGTTTATAATATTTTTCAAACAATGTGTCAAATAAAACTTTATAACCTATTTATCCAAACGTATTAAATAAAAGCCTGCAAGGCTATGGTATAAATATAAACAATTGTAGTAATATCATCAAAAATACAGTTATGCACAATCTTGTGCTAAATTGTGATACAGCATTTCTCTCTGTGTAACTTACATAACATTATTTACTTTTAATAAATTGTAAATACATTATCTGTGAGGTATTATCTAGTGTACTGAATATGTTTTTAGAACTAAATTTTACGACAATAACTTAACTGCGCCTTATGCGATAACATTGTTTTGTATTTATTTTTATTTTTTGTGTCAGTAAGTTTCTGAAGCGATTTGTGCACTTTTTAGAACAGTTTATTTTAATTCGTAAGGTCAACAATCTTAGAAAATTATTTAATGCAACAGGCTCGTAATTTACGATTTATTTTGCTAAACATTTTAATTTTTCTTAAATATTTTAATGCAACTTTAATTTAGCATTTTTTACTTGTATATAAGCTTTAATTTTATCTTATAAAATGACATATTTTAATGGCATTTACTTTTTTATTATAAAAAATAATAAGTAAGTGTGTCATAAATAATTACTCTTTTGTGAATGTTTAATAGGTTTTCTAAATTTGATGTTTATTGTAGTTTAAAAAGATAAAGTAATTATTATTACATTTTAAATTAATATTAATGTATATTAATGCTTTACGTAACAATATTTAGAAATATCACTGCTGTTTCTTTAGATACACTTTCACTACTATTTTAAACTTAACTATTTTATTATATATAGATTTTTTAAGCATTATAGCAGTTAGTATAAAGTGTATAAAATTTGAAGAACACTTTCATTATTTTTTTCAATTTTAGACTATTCGGAAATAGGATTGAAAGTAACAAGAGCGATCTTTAATACGTTTAAAGGTGTTATTGCATGTACTATAATGTTTTTGTTTTTTTTAAGTTATTGACGCGCATAACAATTTATTTTATATAAATCAGTTTTTTGTAGGTATCACCAATAACATTAAAATTTGTGCACTAAATATTTGCTGAAAACTCAAGCTTTGTTGTTAAATTGTATTTGCAAAAATAAAAATATACAAAAGGTTTTAAAAAAAGTATGTAAATTTGTGTTTGCATGTTACTTATGATTCAATGTTATATTTATTTATAGTTTTTAGTATAAAGATTTTGACAGGAAAACAAATGTTGCGGGCATGATTTGATGTTTTTACATTCAGCAGCTCTTTATTTTATGTAAAGCTATCACTCATTATAGGCTATTGTAAGCTTTCACATTGTTATTGCTCTCTGATATCAGTAATTGGATGGATTTACGATATTTCTATGTACAAAAGAGATTAAAAACATCGTGATTAAGTGCTGTTCATTTTTTTATCGGTTTTAACTTTGTTCAGATTTATCACACTAAAATGAAACAGTCAAATATTTAATATATATATTTCCAATTCATATAGTACCCATTGTATCATACATAATTTTAATATGCTTTGGTAAATATCGTTTAATTTATTGTTGACCGGTTTATTTAGGTATTGTATTATCTATATTTGATTTACAATAATTGAGTTTCTTATATACATTAGTTTGCATTATTTAAAAACATTACCCTAAAATTCAAAACATTTTTACATTAAACTTTAGTTTGTAATGTTTATAAAAAATGCTTTATTTTTTATTAATTTTTTTAATAGATTTTTATCAGTAATCAAACATTTTTTTAACGGTTTGTTATATAATTATATATATATATATATATATATATATATATATATATATATATATATATAATTATATTATTAATAAGCAAATTAACTGTAAATACCTGAAACCTGCAATCGACTCTTCCGGCAATATTTTCTTTATTGTTAAGTGTCCAGTTATGACAGCTTATATAAGCAACAGCAGTGTTATTGCAATCGTATTGCCACTCACAGTTACATTTTAGTTGTCTTTGAGTGATTGCTTGTTTTTTATAGTATATAAATTTTGCTTTTATTTGTTTATTTTCAACTTACCTGCAATAAAAATGGGTAAAGTAAAAGACTGTTCAGATGAAAAAAAAAATTAAAATTTCTGTTTTATTGGAAACAAGAAATTATCTTCAACGTGCAGTTGCACAAAAAGAAGAACTTCCTCGTCAAACTATGCAACGTATCGACACTTTAATCAAAGAAAACATACCGAGTACCAGTACTGGTAGGTCTTTTCGTGGCAATAAATAAACACCTACTGATAGGGATTTTCGCAAAATTGAGAAAAATTTATAGTTTATTTAAAACCAGCATACAAAAGATCAGTTAATTACTATTAATTAGGATGTGCGGCAAAATGATTCTAAAATTAAAGATGCTTATGCATAAACAATCTATTACCCTCTCAATGTTGGCAACACGTACCTTCAGAAGAAAACCCGGCGGATATGATATCCCAAGGAATAGACAATAGCAAGATAAAAAACTGTACGCTCTGGAGGATTGGTCCAAAATGGCTGCTAAACGAAGTCCAATGACCCAAACAAGTTCAATTGTTCCAAACAAAAAAAGAAATCAAGCTCTGTCACAATATAGCCGTACATTCCCTAGAAAATCCAATTATCACAAAATTTTCATCGTTAACAAGAATGGTTCGAGTTATGTGTTATTGCAGAAGATTTATCAACCACGTTAAAAAATGACCAAAATAATTGGATGTCACACTACTACAACTGGTCAAACAAATTCCACAAAAAATAATGCACAGAGAACTCAAGATATTGCAATTTAAAAAAACCGCTTGAGAAAAATAGCAACATTTTTAACCTGGATCCATTCATCGACAACAATGACATTATTCGAGTAGGGGGGAGGTTATGGAATTCTCCACTTCCATATAAACAAAAGCACCCAATTGTACTGCCGTCCCACTGCCACCTGTCACAATTAATAGTCCAGGACGCTCATCTACAAGCACTACATGGAGGAAATTAAGCTACACTAGAGCTTACGTACGAAGAAAATTTTGGATAATTAATGGAAAAAAAACAGTTCGTTTTATCATCAACAAATGCATAAAATGCATTCGCTACAAGGCCCAGACGGCAAATCAAATAATGGGAGACTTGCCCACCCATAGAGTTACACCATCACCACCATTTCTTCATTCTGCAGTAGACTATGGCATCCCGATAAGAGCAAGCAACGGGAGAGGATATAAATCATACAAAGGTTACATAGCCATTTTTGTATGTTTCTCAACAAAGGCCATCCACTTAAAAGTCGTAAGCGATATGACTACGGGCGCATTCCTGGCAGCATTTCGAAGATTTACCGCTAGAAGAGGTCGATGTACTCATATGTACAGCGACAATGCTACCAATTTTGTCGGTGCTAGTAAACTTTTGGAAAGAGAAGTCATCAACATCATAAATCAATCAGACGTACAAGATTTTCTGGCAACATCCGGTACCCAATGGCATTTTATTCTCCCGACAGCTCCCCATTTCGGAGGATTATTGGAAGCAGGAGTTAAATCAATAAAGTATCATTTTAAACGCATCATTAGAAACTCAACGTTAACTTATGAAGAACTAACAACACTACAACACCAAATAGAAGCCTGCCTAAACTCAAGACCATATTAACCAACAACGTCGATGATATAGACGTCCTAACATCAAGACACTTCCTTATTGGAAGAGCAATTGTATCTCCACCTAACCCTGTAACAAATACCATCAATACAAATATATCCTCGAGATGACAGCTAGTCCAGAAGATAAAGAAGGACTTCTGGAACGCCTGGTCTTGAGGTTATCTCAATCGACTTCAACAAAGATATAAATGGAAAACCCGCCAGGACAACTTAAAAATTGAAGATCTAGTGCTATCAAAAGAAAATACTATAAATCCAAGTCGTTGGCCGTTAGCCCGAATTGCAGAAGCTCACCCAACCAAGGATGGCACCCTCCGAGTCGTTACACTCAAGAAGCCAGATGGGAACACCTTTAAACAAAGTATCCTAAGAGGTTTGAAAAATGCAAAATTAAGTGGTTGCGCTTCGTGTGGACAGTACGCAAAAAATTAAAGTATAATAGCACCGTGATTAAGATTTTTTAAATAACTTTTCCACCTGTCGCATACTCGTTCTAATATAATAATTTACTTTGAACATTTACTTTTACGTAGATCTAGTTTTAATTTTGCCACGCTAGAGCTTTTTTTGCCCATTACGTAACTACACTAACATACAAATATTGAAGTTTGCGATGTTGGCAACACAAAAACTATTTTTCATACGTTTCTTGGCAAAAATAAGAATAGGAAGAATGTAGCCGCCAGTTGCACTTATAGCATACATTGCCGTAACAATTTGAACTCTTTAAGCCTCGCCTGGCACCTACCTGACGTTTACCTCTTTTAGAAATTATTCTTTCTGGCTTCTGGACACCGGTATGAACAATAATACCTAATTATTTTCTCATAAACATAAAAAAACTGAACGATTTTTTCATTAAATCCTGCAGTTTTAGCTAGTGAAGTTGCTTCAGACTAATATGTGGATGTCGTTTTATGAAGCTTGTGTACCTTTTGCTTTTGGCTGACTTTTGAATTAGCTAGTATTAAAGCTAACGAATTCGTAAGATGTCATTACGTACTTTGCTTTTAAAATTATTGAACAGGGCCGTTTTACACCCTGTTCAAATTACACGGTCTTCCCCTGCACTTAGTCTAATTCTAGTCAAGTCAATAAAATAACTCAATAGATATTTGTTTTAAATAAGTTGTGAAATGCGTTATTTACTCTGAACTGTATTATTTCTAACTGTTTTCTAATTTTAAACAAAGCATGTTTATTAAAAAAACAAAACGTCAAACTTCTATATTTTGTAATAAAAATTAATATTTGAATTATTTATTTGTTTTACAAACTAGTCGCTTAGTTAAAACTCTCATCTGTCATCTAAAGGTGCAAATAAATTAGTGTTTTAATTCTAGAATATTAAAAACTGAAAACGTATCAAGTTAATAAATGTTTAGTCTTCACACAGGAAGGGTATAGAAAAATCACTCTGGACCTTTTATACGGTTACGTTTCGTGAATCAAGCATGCGTTTTATCAGGCCACTGAAATTTATTAAATAGTAAGTCTGAAGACAAAACCGTTGACATAACACATAACACACTTACATAACTCATGTCCTTACTAAGAACTAGTGTGATAATTACTAAATGGTATACTAAATCTATAATTTCTAATAAAACAATTTAGTATTTATCAAAACACCCACACCATCAAAAAATGAGTATAATCAAGGCTATGAAAAATAAAAATATAGGTTAGAGTAGCCTTCGGTTTCATCATAAAAACTTTAACATTATAAAAAAGGCTAAGAAATAACAACTATCATAAGAATCAAATACTCTCAAATACTAACACAACTAATGTGATTCCACCACCAAGTAACCTACATATTATTAACCATAACACCAGTCCTAACACTAACCTTATCACTAATTCTAATACTAACATTACTTACATTAAAATAATAAGTTCACTATTTCTGTTTTGTGTATGATTAGAATAAGAATCATAAATAATTACTTTATATTGTAAATGTTAAACACCAAAAATAGATGAATAAGAAACTTTACCGCTATTTTTTAATGTTTGATTTTCTTTAATCTAAAAAAATTAATATTATACTGTTTGTTAATAATTTATAAAATTAAAAACAAAACTTTAACAGTAAAATAAAATTGGTTGTTTTTAAATTTTATAAAAACATTATTTTATGCAATAAGTTTTTATTACAATCAGTTTAATTTTTTGTGTTTTTGAAATGTGTATTGTATCGCTTTTCATAATTTGAATCTGTGCTACATTTACAAAACGTTGAATATAAAAAGTGAGGTAATATTTTTTTTACAAAAACAATTAAAATTGATTATAATTATTTAATTCAACACTATAAGCATAAGCACGTAAAACTAAACAAAAATTTTTATTTTTTAATGTTAATTTTTACAATAGTTATTTAGTGTCAATGTCTTTTCTCTTAGGAACATACCATTAATCTTGAACATAGGTGTAATCAGCGAAGTATAAATGGAATAACAAGGCGATAAGTAGCTGAGTGATCTGTGTGCTCTCAATTAATGTGTGCCATCTATAAATCAGCACCTCCTGTACGGAACAGCCGCTAATGTTACCAGACCTGCCAGTCGCAGCATCAACTATGATCTGTGACTTACCGTACGTGCCTTCGTCGCCATGTTCAATGAAAGCTTGGGTTTAAAGCGCTAATTTATGAATACGTTAGTGCTCAATGTCTTGCGCATTTTGTTACTAATTACGAATTAATTAGGGCATGATTATACATTCTAAATTGTTGAAAGTCTAATTTTAAGTTCTACAAATTTAAATTAACTTTCGTGTTTGATATTCACGATCTTATAGTTTTGTACTAGCATCAGGTGCTCATTGCTACACACTAATCCTTACTGTCATTAAACTTCAAATACTTGACTATAACGTCAGCTTCAGAATGTTACAGTAATGGTAAGAATTTATTTGTCGTTAAAAATTTTAAGATTGTATCACGCAACATTAATTGCATTCAAGGCGTTTAAACAAAATAAATCTTTTTTTTTTTAAACTTTAAAGATACATTTATAAGCTTTCTGAGAAATTGAATATGCCATTGTTTAGAATGCAATGAAAAGGTAGTATCCTTCACGATCCTTCCAGAGTAGACATTGACGCTTCCCAATTATTGTTCTTTGAAGAGAAAGTGATTCATTGTGCGAGCTTTTTTTCTTTTAACAAATGCGTTTCTTGTGGTCTTTCATACTGACTGAATGCACAGGTTTAGCGATTTTTTTAACTGAAACTAAATTTTAATATTTTTTTAAATTGTTTTTGGAATTATTTTTTAACACTATTAGGTTCGTCGTTTTTAAATATTAACATCAAATAAATTTTGTTTCCCAACAATTTAATTAAATATTGTACAAACATAAACTAAAACGTGTTTTTTTAAAAACTCAATTTGTTTTATATTCTAAAATAACTTATTTATATGCACCTACCATATATTTATTTTGTATAAATTTAAATGTTTATATAATGAATTTGTAATTAAAATTAACTGTAATTTATTTTGATAAATAAATAATGGATAATAAATCAGTTTATATTTCCATCTAAAGTTAACGATTTTGCAAGTTATAAAGATTCTGAAAAACTTACATTTTTCTATATAAATCTTTAAACAATTCAAATTAAAACAAATTTACATGTTTCAACAGAATAAACCTTTTTATACTAAAATTCTTTGTTTAAAAATTGAATAATCAAAACAGTTTGAAGTATTCTTAACATTATTAAAAAAAAATAGTGTTTCTATAATTTCTCTGATAAAGAAATAGAAAAATATTTTAACATAGATTACTAACGATTATAATGCATACATTTCAATCATTATAAGCTCTATATTTACAACTTAGTTTATCTATAACCGTGACGCTTGTTACGTATCTTAAACGATATTTATAAGTTGTATATAAAGTTGCTATAAGGTAAATTTATAAAATAGTATTTAATGATATTACAAAACAAAAAATTTACTATGTTTTTGAGGAATTGTGGAAATTGTGCATAGTCGAGTTTGATAACCATATTATATTTTTGAACCTGTAGCATGCATGTTTGATTTATTTTTTTGCTTAGAGATTTCAAGATTTGTAAAAAACAAAAAATTATATAAAAAAACAATAAAAAAAAATTAAACCTATCAAGTGAAATGCACTAAAAATAGTTATTTGTATCACTAGTCCGGAAAATGCTATTTTGCTAGTATGAGCATATTTGTAGGCCGAGGCGAAGCAGACGTCTACAAAAGGCGAAAACTCACAAAATACTTTTAGAACGTGTGATACACAACTTTTTTGTGTCGAACTTTAAAAAAATGTTTTAAAAATGACTTATTTTATTAACTAAATTTAAATACTCTATGTTGATAGTAACGAAATCTGTAATTTTGATTTCAATTGTTTGATTAAAAGTATTATTTATTTGTATCATCTTAAAATGGATATTCCTCCACACATTAATGAAGCTGCACAAAATGTGATAACAATTTGTTATCGACAAAATCTTTGGATTGGTACTGGAAACCACGATCTTGTTACCTGGTGTACTAAAAATTATGACTAATAAACACATTTTAAATAATAACTTACATTAAATTACTTTTTAAAGTGGATGCCAAACACATTCGATTTAAACGTATAGTAACAGCTTTAAAAAGTAATTACATGTAAATAAACATTTTGACAAAATTTAAAAAAATTACATTTCACGTTAATTATTGATTTTATGTAACTCTGTTTTTGAAAAAAATAATACTTACATCAATAGTTAATGGTGCAACAAACAGATTTAAACATTTTTTTGAGTCTTGGCACCGGGGCTCTAAAGTTGACTTTATTTTAGAATTAAAGTGATAATATCTTTAGAACGGTTAATGATAGGGCAATACAATAACAGAAAATACAAAAATTTAAAAATTAAAAAAAAAGTGTTTTATTTAAAAAAACATAAGCTTGTGTTTATTTATTTATATATACTTATTATTTATTTGTGTATATTTTTGTATAACACCTTGTACGTACTTAAATGTTTTTAAAATTGATTATATATTACGGTACCAAAGTTAGTCGTGATGTGTCTAATGATTACGTAGTAATTTTCCAATTACACAGTAAACATCCACTGTGTATATTACAATTTTAGAGAAACTAATCTAAAAAACATTTCTTGCAATTTCCTTTTGTAGCGTTTATATATTGCTTAACTTACCGCTTACCAATAGATGATGATTGGTTTTATACATAAGCATTCTGTTTTTTAGACCTTGCACAATAAAATTTGATTCTATAAACGTACACGATACTTTTATCTTTGCTCAAACATTTCGATAGTTTGACCTTTTAATTTATAAAATCTATTTCAGTGTAGAAGATCTTATGCTTTTAATACATTTTAGCAAATTGTTCTCAAAATCACGTATTTTCGTAGCAAACTTAAAAAAGATAATTGTATTATATTTACAATTCCTTAAATATTTATCTGTAATATTTTATGCTTGTTGTATGTAATGTTGAATAGAATGAAAGAAATAATGTTGAGTTTTCTAGGTAGCACCTAATTACCGTAATAGATTTAGTCAATCTAGCCTTTGCTTTCAGAGTTACAGAATAGATAATAACTTATTTCTATTAAACAGTATCAAGATTGGATAAAAAGACAAAAATCAATTACAATTCTTTATATTGTTTTTGCCAAAAAGATCCTTTAGTAAAAGAAATAGTTAAAAAAAAATTTAATACACTATGACAAAACGAAAAGATGCTTCAGCAGAAAATAGGCTTTAGTATACGGTTTTTATTGGTGTGAAATTAAGTACTATATGTGTATGTCATATCAAGAATTTTGCAGAATAATTTAGCTTTTATGAAATTTGTTTAAAAGCAATAGAAGCACAATAAAGGATAGTATGACAATACGCGAAACTAGTACCTTAACTTACGGTATGAGCTGTACACTAACGTTTGTAATATGGATCAACTGCTAATATAAATAAATTTTTTCGTGTTAATTTTGGATGTGATTTTTTTATATTTTAAAAAATGTTTGTATGAGAGTTATAAAAACTTTTTGTCAAAAATATATAAAGATATAGATAATCTGTGTACACAAAATTTTATGTTTTTAGTTAATAAAATTTTAATAAACGTACCGGACACTTAACTTGATTTAATAACAAAGTAAAAGAAAATTGCACAGTTATTGAAACGTTCTAGTAACCAACAAATTATATATTTTTTATATTCATTGTTTTTATTTTCCTCCTTGTATTTCTTATTAAGTAAATTTATTTTTATTCCAATAGGAAGTCGTGTTGGTGGGCAATAAATTACGAATTTATTGTCCACCAACACGACCTCTTATAAATTTTTTGTTTTCTCTTATTTTTTTTTAAACTTCAACAGCGTTAACCCAATAGATCTGCTTGTAGTAACATCTTACAGCTGATCAATTTATTTAAACCATAAATAACTGAATCGGTACATTTACGAAAAAAAATTAAAAACTATTAAAATTAAGCAGATGAGTTACAGTAACATCTAATTACAAATGATAAGGTAAATAAAAATAAAATTATGTTTTGTTATGTTTCTAAACTTGGTTTTATATTAGTTTTTGTAGATGATGTTTGATAGAAGTGTAGATCAAACCAAAAACAATAAAAGAAAAACAAGGTTTTTTTTTAACAAAATTAACTTAATAAATAAAATTCAGATTTTTTTTGTAAAGCAGTTTTTGTGGTACAATGAAAGTTTTAACTTACTTTAAACTGCAAATTAATTTATCAGAACCTCATCGGTATTAAGGTGAACACGTTTTTAGTTATACTGTACAGAAAGTTTTAAAGTTTTTAATATATTATTATTTTTAAGTTAAAATGATGTGTTTTAAAATCAGATAAACATTTGAGTAAATATTATTTTAGAACTGTTTTTTGGTGTTAATCATATTTAAAAGTGTTTAAAATGTTTAGTATTATAAACAAGATCTGTACATATATTACAGATCTTAAACATTTATAGCGTTAGAAATTGTTTTTACAATCGGTTAAGGTTATTACGCTCCAAATAATTTCTGTTTGACTTATTTTTTATGTTGATTAATTTGCCGTACCTTATTTTACAGTGTAATGACATTATACGGTATAAATACCTTGGTTTTTAGCTTTTTAAGCTTTATTATTTCATGTGTAAATTTCAAAGCTTTTAAAAGAATTTTTAGAAAAAAAAATTAACTTTGAGCGTTAAGCTAATTTTCGTTTTAAAAGTAAACATAAAACAAAGTGCGAGTTTTCACATTACGTTGTTTGAAAGAAGCGATATTTTTTTTCTTTAATTTACAACAAACCTTTGAGATAGATCTGTGACCCAGAAAAGGCAAACTAAAGTGTTGTGAAAGTGATATACTATAACCAAAGAAATGAGAACCTTCTTGTTGGATTATGTCACCTATAGTTTTAGAGGTTTATAACAATAAAAGACACAAAAACGGTTGTCAATTTAGTTTCTAACAAGTACGTGTGTGTGAATAAAAAATAAAACAAAAACAGAAAAACATTTTATCAAAATTAGATTGTATTGCTAAGAAATGTTTAAAGAAGGGTCAAGACGTTGCGTCGCCATTTCACGCGTGCTTATGAATGTCTGATCCATTTGGACGCTTGTCCGGATCACTTAAGATTGTTCAATTCCCTTTTTAACTCCGCAAACAATCTTAGCTTTCTTTCCATGTCAGAAAAACTTTTATAATATTGTTAAGAAAGTTATCCGCTTATTTCTAATATTACTTACTTTTGTTGATTTTATGTTTCGTGTGACATCTTTCGACTTCAATATTCTTCTCCTGTTAAAAATAACACCACCGTCTTAAGTTTGGAGCTGTAATAAATCAAATTTAATTAAAAAAAATTTACACACAGTAAGTCGAAACAAATAGTTTTTAAATGTATGCAATAAATATTTCAAACAATAAATATATAAAATACACATGGTAAATAAGTGTTTATATGTGTTTTAATGTAAAATTATCAATTATTTTTGATATAATTAATTTTTATATCTGTAGTACAACAAACATAACTCTATTAATTACGTCTTAGAGCTTAATAAATGGGCGTTATGATAATGTCTGCTGTTATTAACTAATATGTAAAAAACACAACAAGTTAAATATTTTAATGCTAAATTAATGTCTTTGTTTCTTTAATTTATCTATCGCTAACTTTTCAAGCTCATCTCTTCTTAATCCTCTAAAGACGCTCATCATTAAGGTCGGCAAATATGCCCTAAAAAAGAGCTAAATATGCATGCGAAATGCAGTATAAAATAGAATTTATATGCATCATAATATGCATTATTAAAGTTAAAATATTTAAATAAAACATTTTGTATACTATCAAAAAAATTTATTTTACAAGTATTGTGCTATAAATTATAATTAAAACTACTTACATAGCATAAAAATTACAGATAATTAAATGTTTTTCGAAGTTTTCAGGTGAAAATTTCTGTCGCCTGTCTGATAATAAATGCTTGTATGCAGAAAATGAGCGTTCAACACTGCAAGAGGTTATAGGTGCGTACCTAAACAAGGCTACGTTGTCCTTACTAACTTCTTCGGATGTTTCATCATTTAAAATATCATTTATTTTTTTAAGTTGTAAGTATCCTTCATTTTTGTTTAAAGTTTTATTCATTTTATGTTGTACTACTTTGGCTACCTCTCCGTCAACATTATCTATAACATCTTTCACGTCCTGCACAATTTCTAAACTTTTCCCTAATGTAAGTTTTTGTGTTTCTAATTTTTTTATAGCTATTGCAATACAAAAAAACTTGGAACTAACATCTGACAGTTGACTTACAATAGTAGGATTGTTGAAAACGGTAATGCATTTTTTTATTGCTACCGAAGAATTAGGATCAAATTCGCAAATAACGTTTTTTATTTCAATGAAATGTGTATTAAGGAAAGTTACGGATTCTAACCAGGTACCCCATCTCGTTAAAATTGGTTCAGGTGGCAGAGGCAAATTTGGACAATTTTCTTTATAAGCTTGCGCTCTCTGAGGTGCCTTTACAAAAACTTTCTTTACATTAGAGATTAAAGTATTAACTAAAGGATGCTCAATTCGAACAGTTTCTGCTATCCTATTTAGTGCATGTGCTAAGCAAGTACAATGTGTTAATTTAGGGTAGAATATTTTTAAATTTGATGCTGCTTTAACCATGTATGGTGCTGCATCACTGAGCATTAATAATACTTTATTGTGAGGCAATCTATCAGGTAAATAAAAGTTATTTAATGAATCATTAATAAATCTAGTTATTGTTACAAATAAAACTTCGTTTACAACGAAATGAAAAAAAAATATGTACATACAATTTCCAGTACTAACTTCAACATTTTCTACACATATGCTAAATAAAAAAATGCATATGCATTTACTAAATGTTTCCTATTTATGCACATATGCATTTTATATGCATTTTGCATATTTTCCGACCTTGAGCATCACTAATACAACCTTTTGCAACAGACAGGTTTGGCTTAAAGCATCCTTGAAAAATTTTAAGATATCTGCGCGTGTTAAAATCTTGAATTTTTTGAAATATATCCTTTTCAATTTTATTATAGAAAAATCTTTAGCCGGTTGTAGTTTACTATGTTTATTTTCTTATTAATTTATATGTTGACTTCAAACACAGAATACTTCACACTATAAAAGAAACACAAAACGGTTAAAGTAGCAGTACATATCAGTTTATGCAAATATCCCATTAGAATTGTTTCATTGACAATTTTGACGGAATTTTTGTTTCTCCAGTCATTGAAGTTTTCTTGTGATTTTTCGGGAATAACTTTTAATGTTCGTTCGAGTATTACTTCTGAAAATTTGTTTCCATTCAACACGTTGTAACACATGTCACAATTTTTTTTATGTAGAATAACAAATCGTTCCATCGTCATAGATACAAAACAACGTACAAATGCAATGCAGACTTCGTTTGTATTAACAAACGAACCTCTGGCATAAGTGAAAAAAAGGTTATATGAAACTCTGGAATAACTAAATGTTTATTAATCTTGCGCAATTTACAATACCTTGGGCTGGACGTTTTTGGATTTGTAAACTGTTGTCCTCTAATATAAACATATCTTTATTATGCGCTTGATACTTAAATAACTATTTTGTGCTGCCAATATCGCCAACGACAGTATTTCTTTTTTAGTGTAATTACGTAATGGGCGTAAAAGCTCCAAAATGGCAAGAGAAAAAATGGAAATCTACATAAAACTAAGTGTTTAAGCCAATTGCTATATTAGAACGAGTATGCAACAAGTGAAAAAGTCCTGTTAAAGCTAATTTCAAATTTGACAGTTTTAGTAATAAATGTAATACCAACATTATATTTCTGAATAACAAATGGTGTTTCCACCTCGTGGCAATATCCACGTACTAAATATTAATTATATTTCTGGTAATTTAAAAAAAAAGAATATTTTTACAAAGACCACTCAAAAAATAATGTACGATACTTTTGTCAAAAGTTTCATAGCATAACTCACTCATATGCAACGCTTGGTTGGGCGGCTTCACGTTGCATTAACGTTCGTTTTAATATGGTTTACTGTCGACGCTGGTTACTTAAATTATTATTCTGTATTCAGTTAATTCCAATGACAAAATATAGTTTCCAGTAGATTAAATTAACGAGAGTGATGCTAGAAAAAATTTTACGTGACTGCATTATGAATTATGGAGAACACGTTCAACTAGTAGAGGTGATGAACGACTTATCAAATTATTAACTACTCTAGCTTAAACAATTCATTAGTTAGTCATCATAATCGCAACATTACGGCCACATCTACCGTTTCGTTACATACCACTCTCTCCTGGACAAAGACCTGAACACGGGGGACTTACAATAACTGTTATCGGTGTACGGGTGCGTTTATCTCGGAATTCTTGGTGGATACCGGATGACGCGTTTGGTTTGGTTCGGTACTGTTCAGAGGCAAAAACAACCTTGGCAGCGACTTTTGTCAAATTGTTATTGCTGTGTGCAGCGGAAAAATTTTGTTTCTTGATGGCGCTATAAATCAGCAAGCACTGGATCTCTACGAGGTATGCACTCATTCTGCTCTACTTCTAAAATGGCGTTATTTTAGGACAAAACATCTAAGCAAAGTAAAAGATCGGTTTTAAGATGATTCAGAGACTGGCATTCGAGCATAATGGTTTGAGATCAAATGTTCGTTAAAAATCAATAATTACCGCTTGCTTTAACAATTTCACCGTTTGTTTGTTAAACCTTGTCGGGTTTGTTTGTAAGTCTCTAGCGACAAACTCTTTTGGAATTTTATAGTCGGTAAAGCCGGTATCTACTACGTGTCAAACTTTATTTAACCGTTTACGGTAAGAGAAACAAACAGTCAAAATCTACGGCTGGTAAACCTAGAATAAACATTTTTAACGGGTTTTAGACACGCGGTTTACTCTTGTAATTTTGCGAAGTCTCGGTAACAAGTTGAGGCTGTTCTTCCGTGTGATTTGAAAATGTAGGACGGTAAAACGATAATTGATGTTGTACAGTGTTTATTGGAAGTAAGCTTTCAAGCTCTTTAAAATAATATTTTCTTAATGTAAAATCAATTCAGCAAACAGCGTCATTTGAAAAAATCAAAACAAAAGTTAAACAAGTTTTTAAGTTCTAAAAAGCTTTATTTAGAATTTATACTCTTTACATTGCAACGTTTTCTGTTTGTTAAGCTGAAGTATTGTTTTAGTTACAACTGCAGATAAACATAATCGAGTATACAAAACACATTTTGTTAAGGTTAGCGTCAATACGAAGAAATAAAGATTAGCATCTGCTGTAATTATTCTACTTACAATTTATTTTGTGGATGTTGGAAGATTAAAGAGAACAATAATTAACGCAATACGTACAGACGTTTTAAAATACAAATCTTAAAGCATTACCACATAGTTAAAATAAAAAATTAATCTCTATTTATTCAAATAGGTAAAACTAACGTGAAAACTAATTGCAAATATCTCGAAAATGGGCTACTTTGGACTAAACCTTTATCGGAAAAATTTTTATTTAATGTCACAAGAAAACTTTTTCTCAAGTATATAGTCGTTTTACAGCTGTATACAATATTACCTCATAACTAGTGATCAATCAAAAGTAAAGCGGGAACGCGTTAAGTATACACATTCAAACCTAGCATCGTGAATGAAATTATATAGTATTGCTGTAACTATAAAATGTTTATTGTGTATTTTCTATTATGAAATTAATAATTAGATAATTAAGTAAACGTTACTATGAATAGGTTTATTTATTAATCTTTTTATTAATCCCACGTACATATGCGTTGTCCCTTCACTTCAGTTTGAAGTTATGAAGTAACCTATGGCAGTGAGCTGTAACACGCGCGGGGTGCGTGGCTATAGACTACTTTCGTGAAAGGAAAAAAAAGTTTAAAGAAGTTTGAAAGCTTGATAAATCTTGAAAACCAGGCCAAGCCAAGCCTGTATTCACAAATATCAAGTCCAATAAAGTTTTTATTTTCAAAAAACTTGACTTTTAAGCCCAAGTCAAGATTTTACGTTTTAAGTCAAGCTACTTCGCTTGGTGAATTCCTACTTACTTGTCAGTTGTTTGTTAGACAATGTCTGTCGTCTTTTTACATATTTTTAAATTATATTTATTGCTTTTTAAATTTACATATATATCTAGAATAAGTACTACCTACTAATAGTATTCGTATGTAAAGGGACCAGTATTACTAGTATAATCTCTCCACTCAAAAAAAAATGGTTTGCTTGAACGTTTGAGCCACGAAACATAGTCATAAATAAGTTTAGCCCGTACTTTGTAAAATACGAAACATCCATTAATTTAAATATTGAAGAAAGGAAGATACAAAACTTATAGTATAGTATAGGTTATAATATAAAGTTAGTGTAAAAGAAATGTTACGGAAATAATGACGTTCAAGTATTTGCATATTGTACGCACTATTTTAATTGCGTTTGTAATTAAATCTCTTCCGAATACATCTAATATTCTATTGTTTTTATAGAAAAATTACATCGATTAATTCTATTTTGGTATAAAAATAACAGCTTCCCATTTAAAGAAATATTCGTCTGTTAGGCAACAACTAATCATCAGATCACGGTTAAAATTACCTTTTTAAGTTCTTTAAATAACTCTATGTACAACGCACTTTTTATTGTTTTCGCAACATGCTTGGTTCAAAAGATATGCAGATGTTTCCATACATTTGCGTAATCCGGTATATGTACCTAATGCCACACCGGCACTTACAACTCACTCAAAAACAAAAAAACTATACTTAAATTTCTTACACATTAATTACAAATTAGTTATATTTCGTTTAAATGAGTTAGACAATGTTGCATTTGATAAAACAGCACAATTCTGGACTTTTAATATTTATTCCATTCCATTGAATTTACTTCTATTTCTTAAAAATAAATGGATATACAGAACGTTTCGATTGCTGAAGTATCTGCAATCGTCATCAGGTGAATGCTAACAAACTTCATTAATTATGTTCATAGTATATAAGCTCCAGTAATCTCTAAATTTGTTAGTATTCACTTGATGACGATGATGTATATTCATTTATTTTGAAAAACTATAAATAAAGATAACGGAAGTTCAAAATTGTCCTAACTTAGTTACATTGCTACTACTATACACCACGCTTTTCCTATTTTTGTCAATAAAAAAGATGTATTTTACAATTGGTACGTCATATGAATAACTTATAAAATATAAATCTGTTGTAATTAACGTGTAAAAAGTTTTGGTGTTTATCTCATCTTCAAATCTTTTTTTATTGACAGGAACACGAAAGGCGTGCTAGCCTAAACTTTTAAATGCATAAAAAATATATAAATAAAACCCATTTAAATTAACAATGACTACTAGGTTTAGAAAAAATACTATAAAATCGTAAATTATGATGCTTTCTAATCAAAAAAAAAAAAAAAATTATTATCGTAACACAAATTTTAGTTTTTTTATTGAGTATAATGCAGATAAATTTAAAATAAAACAATTAGATTAAATTAATCCTTAAAAACACTAATTAAATTTAATTTGCAACATAAATAATATTATTTTGACTTTCAGAAAATTTGTTTTATCATTTATTTGTTTAATGTAAATAAAAGGTTTAACCGTTAATTTTTAAAAAAATTGGTAAATATGCTAAAGTACTAAGCGCAAAAAATAAAATATTATTGAATATTATTACCGCACATGTGCACATGTATTATACCAGACTTTAAAGGTACAAAACAAATATTAGATATAGTAATTTAACAGTTATAATTAAAACACATAAAACGTTACTAATGCAAATAGCACCAATACATGTTCTAAAATAATGAATATAAATATTTTATAGTTTCTGTAGAAATAATTTGTAGACGCTAGTAAGTAAAAGCATTGTTTCTATATAAATAATATATAAATGCAAAGATAAAATTACAATAAAATAAAACAATTTGTTAACATAGTTGTAGATTTTAATTAGTATTTTTTTTAAATTATAGTAAAACTTTTTACTATTAAATAATTTAATTTTAATTCTATAAGTATGTGCAATACCTATAATAGGCATGTTTTTATTTGTTTCTACTTTTTTTCAATATATCTGTTGGAACATTAAATGTAAAAATTTAGAAATATTTGGGTCAATAAACAACTCAATAAGATTTTTTTAATATAGATTTTTTTTAATTTAATGTTAGTAAGTAGTAAATATCACTTATTTTATAATATTTAATTTAAAATACTCACACAAGAAATTGTTAAAATTGGTCTAAATAAAAATGCTACTGTTCTAAATAACATCACCAATTTTAGTAGATTGTTCAACACATAACAATTTGTATTTATTACATGAACGCTGTAAAATTGCTGAAAAAATTTATCTTACAACTGCTCACCTGTTAACCTCAGTTTTTTAATACATTTGCTGGAAACAAGCGTTTACTGTATGTTACTTAATATTGTTTTTTACTATCTCCTCGGGTTTTTTTATGATGTTTGTGTATATAAAATAACGTAAGTTAACATTATTTATTAATCTAACAAAAATTGCTTGAGTTTCTGTGTTCATTTTAGTTTTTCAATTGAATTATTATTTTTAATTGTAATAATTAACTTTCTTTTTAAAATTAGAAGATGGAGTTTAAGTTTTTGGTATATATTGTTCTAAGCAATTATTAAATGTAGTTTTATTTTATGTGCGTTGCTTTTGTTTATATGACATTAATAAAAACTATTACCTTGTATTAAATCCAACATCAGTTAGAAAATTCTATGATGGACGAAAACTTTGGTTTGCAAAAAATATAAAAATTTGACTAATAACTATTAGATATGATACATATATTTTTAGTGATTTAATTAAAATACTTTAAAGTAAAATTTCAATATCATCTCAAAAATACAAAAAAGAATTTATAAGTATTTTTTTAATAAAAATAGAATAACCATTGATTTTAAAAATAAATATTTACAAGAAAAAGTTTATTTAAAATAAATATAACTACCACATTTTTTTCATTCTATGTATATGAGACTTAGTTTACACAGAAGGTAAAGTTTATATAGATTCAAAGCTTTACCACAAATGAATTACATTTTAAAGGGATATTTGTTAGCACGTGTGCCTGTGAGATTTTTTCACGTAAACTAACATCATTTTTAAACTTATGAGCTTAGAATGTTTATTTTAACTTTATAAGATTACTTTGTTCTACAATTTTCTAAAACAATTTTTAACGGATTTTATTAAAGTATATTACACCGTAATAAGCTTTATTCAAATAATAAGATTTATTTAAAACAAAAACTTAGTTTTATTTGCAATACACTGTAAATTAATTAAATAGTTCAAAAAGTTTGGTCAATGTTTTACATTAATTGGCATTTATTAATAATAGCATATAAATTTGTTTTTAAAAAGATATGGTGCGTTAATTAAACGTTCTCTAAATATATCCTGTAATTTATTATGATGTGAATTGACAAAGAGGTATCAATAGCATAATTTATAACTCACGTAATTATTTAATTATGTAATGTTACAAAAAATTAGAATAGGAGCACAAAAAAAAATTTAATTTGGTTTGATTGCATACAAGTTTTGTATGAGTTATTTGCGTAAATTCAATAAAGCGCTAGAGTGTTTACATAGATGTATTATAAAAATCCAAGAAAGCTCTATAATTTTGGCACTGACTTTGATCGTATCTATAATGATTTTAGATTAAAGGTTTTAATATAACAACACCGTTGCAGCCATCAAGATGTACTAAAGCATAATTAAGTACACCAAAAAATATACATCTAAATTAAGGTTAATTATGTTCAGGCTGTACAAGAATCTGCAATTAACTTTAACCTCCCGTTAAATTATGTGTTGCGTTTTAAAACAGTAATTATGATGTTACGTGCATCATATTTTTAAGTTTAAAATAACTTCATTATAAAAGTCAAACAGGTGCACAAACGATTTTGCAAATGTTTCATTTTGTAAATTATAGGGTTTTTATGTTAATGTTAATCCATGCAAATTTATTATTTGCTGCAATTATTTTGATTGTGATGAATGTAAAAAATTGATTACACAAACAATTGATTTTATTATACACGGTAAAATGTATAATAAATGGTTTTTAATTTTCATGTTAGCAACGACCTAGTTTAAATTTTATTTACACGTAGCGGAAAAATGAGCATGTGTAAATCTGCAAACGTTGTTTTAGAAAATGTCATTTATGCGCTTTAATCACATAAATGCTTTGCAAACCTTACTTTATTTGAATTTCAAACCCCTGAGGTGGGAACGATTTGCATTTTATTAAATTTCTTACTTTATTTGTACCACGCGCATATTACAAATTCTTTTATGTATGTTTCAAAAAAGTTTATTTTTTAAAATATATAATCATTTTTAAATAATTCAATATAATAAATTAATACATATTTTCAAAAAGACTTTTTTGTGTGTAAGGATTAATAAAAGATTAAAACTAATTAATTTTGTATTTCAGACGTAGTGTAAAATGTTTGCATTTAAATTGCTATATTGATTAAAGAAGTTTTAAACATTTTAATTTTTTAACTTTATTTTACAAACCGGTTTGTGACTTTCAGAATTTTGTTGTAGGTCATCGTGCTGAAATAAATCTTAGGCTATTAATGACAGTAATTGACATTGATGTCATAGTTAACATAACATAACATAAGATAAGGACATGTATTTTGATAATATGAACATTAACATCTAGAAATTCTGTCAAATTAATATAATTTTATACAACTTATCAGAACAGTTTCGTTATATTTTTTTTTAAACTGATTATATAAATTTCAACCCGTTGGTTGACTATAGCTTGTTGAGTCGAAAATACTCTACAAAACTTTTCTAATTTGTTAAGTGGCTCATTTATAACAAATATTTATATTTGTTAAATTTAAACTAACAAACTTAATTAACCTACAAATATTTTTTAATAATAAAATTTAGAAAAAATTGTACCAGAAATCAAACTATTTGTTTTGTTATAAAAAAAAATAGTAAAAATAGTTATTGGTATTCATTGCAATGGTCTATCTGAAAACCTTTGAGTTCAGATCTTACATTACTAAAAATACTACCTAACTTTTGCAAGTAGATTAAACTTATTTAATTTACTTTTGCTGTACTAAAGTACTAAAATCAAATGTTAATTATAACTAAAAGTGTAGTAAACTATAGTTACCGCAATTTAATAATTAAAAACGTAGAATAATAAAATATTAAGCAAGTATTAAACAACTAGTTAATAACTAATACAAATAAAAGTTCAAAAGAAACTCTGAAACAACATACTAAGAAAAATTAGAAGAATTTGATCTTATTTGCGGAGGCAACATTGTTTACTTCCGTGAATAGGTACAAATTTACTTTTCAGAATAATTTGACCAAGTAACATAAAACAAATTTTTGTGTAAAATAATTACATTCTGTAATATAAAATTACTATTCAAAATGTATCCATTTGCTGTATGGTGTTAACTTACACAACTACCATGTGACACTACATCAACATATGTAGTAATTATACTTTAGAGAATGTAACGAGTTTATCTAAAAATTTGTGATTTTACATGACTTTGTAAGATTGTTTTGTACAGTAATTTTACACAAATTAATGGAGGTAATAAAGTTGCCTCCGTAAATTAGACTAACATTGCCTGTTTTAAATAAAAAATGTTTTACTTTTAAGTCTAATATTTTCATTTTGTATTACTGGTTTATGTTACTAAAATTCAAAATCTCCGCTAATTTAGTATACACTGACGAGCAAAAAATAAAACTCATTTAAAAAATGATGTATTTTTAATTTTCTTTTGCTTTAAACTTGTACTTGCCAATTGTAAACCATTGTACTATAGTTTGTGAGCTAATCTGAAAATCCGATGTTGAAACGTAAAGCATATTATTTCGCTATTAAATTTATTCACAACAATTAAGATATTTTCATTGTAAGCTTTTTTGTTTTTAAAATTAATATGGAACGGAAGCAATAAAAAAACATATTGTCTTGCCACTTCTTGCGTTAATGACTAGAGGAAGTCGACAAGGCGCATACTCCCAATGAAGCTACGAATCACATTCTTTGATTCCACTCCTGCAGTAGCAAATCTTTGAGCTTCTGAGCTGTTCTAAGAACTGGTGTATGCCTTTGAATACATAGTTCCAACTCTTCCAAGATATGTTCGATTTGATTCATGTACGGACTAAGCAAAACGCCTAATTTTCACTTAATTCGGATATTCTCTAACAACTCTGGCTGCGCCAGGTGTAAAATTTTTTTGCGTAAAAATATTATGGTCGTCCATGGTAATCAAGAAAAGCATCGCATCATTTAGAACTTCCTTAAAATACCTGTGAGCTGTCAAAGAACGATTCTGTATGCAAATTAAATTTGTGCAAATTTCTGAAGAAATTTCCGCTCAAAAAAAAATATCTTTCTCCGGATCATCTTCTTTACGTCCATCTAGTCTGTTGAAGTAAACACAAAATTTAACCATAAACAGTACCTTGCTCAATATTTATTATTCTATGCTTTATGATTTTGCGCAAAAGCTTTTAATTTGATGCAATTGTGAATCTGTAGCCCCAGCTCTCTTACAAAATAATCCTACAATCCAAAGTGCTTATTTAATTCACTGACATTCGACTATGGTTTACAATTGGTAAATACAACCTTAAAACAAAAATACATTTTCCGTCGACATAACACTAAAGTATGACTTTACGTCTTACGTGTTTTTGACAGTACGTGAAACGTCACTATTTTAATTGTAATCACTTTACGTCCGTAAACACTTCACGTCGGCAAATACTTCACGGCCGCTAATTCAATTTTATCGCACAACAGTTTTTTTTTGTAAATTACCGCCATGCAAAATGCACACTCCAGTTCACACTTTTGTTTTTAAAATTGTCGCAACCAACTGAAGATACGGGTTATTGTTATAGGCGATTGTCTGCTTTTTTTATGAGATACGGAAGCTGACATATTAACTTTAGAAAGACACGGTGGTTGAAAATCCTCATCCTTTACGTCCTCGGTAAATAAAAAACTGCATAATTTTCAAGTGATCTCTATTTTTTGCTCCTAGGTGTGCATTTATAAAAATGTGATTCAAGATTATTATAACTATTATATAAGTGTTGCAGGTTTTGGACAAAATGCGAGAAGGCTTTTATCCCATAATCGCTTTTTGTGTGAGAACAGAGTTTTTTTTTCAATCCGGTCTTCAAGTAGCATGATTTTACTGTTGATTACAAATTGTTGTATACACATTTTTTGTTTAATTTTTGTATTACGCATTATATATTCGTGTATTTTAAAATTTGTATATTTGTTAAATTCCGATTAATAAATAGAATGCTTACAATAAAATCTGACATTTCGTTAGTACATTTCGATGACTGTATTAATGCAAATTCTAGGAAGAAATATAAATAATGTTACATTACATACATCGTTAATAAGACAGATCTCAAATATAAATAGCAAACACTGCTTACCACACAAATTGCCTAAATATGACGCAACCGTCTAACGTACATGACGTACCTATGTTAATATGTTTTGTTAACAATTGAAGTCTAAATAACTTTTAAAGATAATCTTGCGGTATAAAAGTAAAAAATCATAGGTTTACCATTTATAATTATTAATAGATCCGCAAAATCCTCAAAAAAGATTTAGTCGTTTGGCGCTGCCTGATTAGTTCGCGAGTTCTTAAATTAATGTTCTATCAGAATAAGCCATGAAGAAAATTCTAGAACAATTTCTTTTAATTTCGTAAATTTACTCTTTAGTTTGAAGTGATATTCTTAATTTTTGGTAAATTTTCTTAGTAAATTTACCAATATCTTTTACAGTGTTTATATTAAAATCATCAATTTCCTTAATTGTAATTTTAGAATAGCAATCGAATTAAAACTTAGTAAAAAGAAGAAGACGATTAATTAATTAGCTACTTAAAGGCTTATTACACAATGTGTTGTATTACACTAGCAAATGCTGCCTGGAAACATCAAATCATTAAAACTTGTTTATTTATGAACCAACAAAGCAATAGGGCCACATACTGAGCTAAAAAACTTTATCTATAAAGGTTAAACATATAATTTGCATGAATTATATAAATTTTTTTGTTTTTAAATATGCCATTAACAAAGATGATTTGCACATTTACTTCATTTTTTTCAAGTAAATATAATGTAAATGAGTTATTTTGCGATATTATTAATAAAATAAATACAAGCATACCTATAACATTACTCATTGTCAGAGGAAACTTAGTTACGTGTTATTCAGAATACAGGTGAATCATTAACAAAAGAAGTGATGAGTATCTGTAAACATACTATCACAAACTGTGTCATTATTTGAAAGCGAATTCTTTAACATACAAAAAGCAAACGTGAATTGTCATACAGATCACAACTAATGTTCATGTTCGCTTCTTCACTGATACTCTAATTTTTACTAACATAAAAACAGAAAAGTTATTGTTTATACCGTAATATAAATAAATTTTTATCTACACAACGTCAATTCTTGTCTATAACAAATCTATGTGCAGACATTTCATCTTAGACCTATTTGTGTTTATTGTCCACTCCATGCTTTTATTAAAAATTAATATTTTGAAACACTTGAAATGTTTTGTTGTTTTCAAATGTTAGTTTGTACGTTATCTTGTCTGTTAAATTATTGATCATTCTTAACAGTAAGTCAATATAATAAAGTCATCTTCCATATAAACATCTTAACTAAATGTTTTGTGAAAAATTCTATTATTATTACTATTTTTATGTTAATTACATGAATTAAAAACTGCTAATTAAAATTTTTTACTACGTTTTATTTAATGTAAACATCAAATATAGTATCGCAGCAAGATGTAATTTCTGCTTATTTCTTGTTTTTAAGATTTTTTCGCTACAAGTTTAGATTTGCTTAATTAAACATTCCTTTGTGCTGACTCGTTTGTAATTCAAAGACACAATTAAAAAAATAATCTTTTTATGTATTTAACAGAGTAACAAAATCTCAGTTTATTTTTAGTATTCGTTGTATTGTATGAAAAAAAATCTATTTACTTACAGCGAATTAAATACACATCGTACTTACATTTAGAGCGTTTCTAAATTCTATTAATAAGGAATTAATTATTTAAAAAGAATTAATAATTTCTAAAATAGATTTTTGATTAAAACGTGTCTTTGGGTACAATTATGTAGGTATGTATATAAAAATGGTTTCAAGAAAATTACGCAAATATTGAATTCGCCAATGCTGACTCTTGTAACGATTTATTTATTTATATCCCGAAATCATTTAAAAGGTTCACTTAACTGTATATTGAAAATTGTTATCTACATTTAAATAATTACAAATCATTTAAATTATTGGATTTTTCTTTATGGGATTTTGTGTTGTCCCCACTACTCTTCTGATTTTTTGGAAAAAGCCATTTTGCAAATAAAAAGAAGGATGACTTCCTGTGTAACCATCGACACCTAAAGGTGGATACAAAAAAGTACATTATTTTTTTTATGGTAAACTATACGAACCTGAAAAAGAATTGGAATTGTATTAAATTTGTTTGCCAAATTTTATACGTGGCTTCTGCCAAATTTTTTTAAAAATCGTATCTACAAGTTTCACATGGTGGACCTTAGGTATTATTCCATCCATCTTTATCTGTGAGCCTGGCCATCATTGGAAGCGTAATTGTTTGTCTGAATGTTTGTCTTCGTTCTTGCATCAATGGAGAATAGGTTATTGTGGCGTTTTCTCCTTTGTTCGTGGTTATTACTTAATCATTTCTTACCTGTGGTGTCTTACTCGTTA
This sequence comes from Aquatica leii, assembly GCA_035610365.1. Lineage (NCBI taxonomy): Eukaryota > Metazoa > Arthropoda > Insecta > Coleoptera > Lampyridae > Aquatica > Aquatica leii. Next base: position 85,346,181 of record CM069432.1, read on the forward strand.
TCGTTAGCATCCACTGCAATCGGATATTTCTTTTAGGCTCGTTACTGTAAGTTACCATATCGAGATACGTCGACGATTAGACCCTGGACTATAGCTCTTATCGGCTCATCTTTGGCATCTCGTGTTCGTGATATCCTGCACACGCCTTTAATAACGTGAGTAATATTCGATCCTATTACACAAGGATACTGTTGATAATGGTGTATTTTTTTCGGCCTCATCCTAGTGATTCCATAGTTTTGTCTCTGCACGGTCCGAGGTGCCCCAATCCCTACCTGAGTTCGAGTGCAGTCAGAGTTTGTTTATCTAGGCAAATGGTAAAGTTGTGTTTTATGAAAGCTGACAAAGAGAAAAATACATGCCATTTATTTTATTTGTAGATGCTAAAAACAACGTATTATTTGTAGTTCTTGGCTAATTATGCGTGTATTTTAAAGCTTAGCATATGTAGTTGTAGCAGCCCCTATTTTCCTCTTAAACTTGAAAGTTAAAACAAGAAATGGATGATAAGTTTTGATCGAGTTGTTCTTAAAGCATTCGAATTTTTAAAAGATAAAAAACTTAAGTTAGTGTTTGTAGCACACACTTACCGTAATTTTCTCCACGCTTTCGCTTCATGTTCTTTAAAGTTTTAAGATTTTGTTTCATCATTACCAATTACTCCGTTTATGTCTATAAAATTATCATGGATTATTACTTTACTCTTATATTATCAAATATATTACTTCTCATTTGATATCTGTTTTTGGTTTTGTTATAGAAGGAAAGCGGTTTTTTATCTACTGTCAGATGTTTAATATTAAGAATGTATTTTTTTAACTCCATGAGTGTTGCGTCTGTATTGGAGATAAAATTCATGATGTTGATTTGTTTTTTTTAACCATATTTAATTGATTTTTTGAATGAAACTCCTTAATAAAAAAACTGCAATAGTTTTTCGATTTGGTAGTAACAATATGTTAGATTTTGCTAAAATTGAGAAATGTGCAAATGCGTGTTTGCAATGATTAAACGCACTTTGAAATCAGTCTTAAAATGTTAGATAATTTTTCACTTTTTGAACAAAGTATTTATTTGTATTGTTGTAGAATACCAATAAAACACCGATAATTTAGATTTTCTACCTTATCTTAAAAAACAGGTAATTTTTTTTCTTTCTTCAACTGTTAATGATATATTAATACGCAATAATTGGACTGATCAAAAACTTTTCTGTGGTATTTACCAATAACAATTTGTAATTTTTTTCCAGAATAGTTTTGTTCTGTTTGCATTTAAGACAGTGGTAAATATCTTTTTAACTTAATATGGTACTGCCTTTTTTATTTTTTAAATGAGTGTTTATTCAGTTGAAACTGATTTAGAATCTCGAATCTCTAAGAAATTTAGCAAATATTTTTTTGGTTTTAGCATTTTATAGAAATTTATTTTTTGATACACAATTTAGTCAAGAGTGAGACACCCACAATACAGTTTTATGTAAATTAGAAAAAGAAATAAGTAAATGCCTAAATGTTTTCTGCGGTTTTCAGCCGGGTGTGATTTCGCCTGCTTAGTGCAATGCTTATGTCATTTATTATTATCTCCGCAGAACCTGTTTGAAAAAGAAAGATGCTGAAACGCACATTTCTTATCACATACAACAAACGTTGCAGTCGAATTTTATAGTTGATAGATAATATTCATTTATAACGAATCATAGTGATTTCCACAAATTAAAAAAAAATCCATTGTGTTAAAGTGCATATTATCGTTTTTGTTTCATAATGGCGGTAGTTAAGACATAAAAAATTAATGCATAGTAAGTAATAGTTTAAATTTTGAAAGGAGTTTCTAATTTATAGCCAATCCTCAGCCGTCACTTGAAATTCGACAGACAAGTAAACAGAACGATGAAGTATAACGTAGAAATGTAAAAATTATGCCACAAATAGTTTAAGATTGTGTTTATTTATGCATGAATTTTAAAAATAGGTTGGTATTACAACATGGTGTTGTCACTTGTTCGCGTACTTATTATTGTAAAAATTATTGTCAAGTGAGGTTAAATTCGTTTTGGTTTCTTATTAATATTAAAACAGTTCTTTTCAGAACAATTTTGCAATATTGGTTTTTTAATTAGCCTGATACGGAATTAAGAAAAGGAGGTTATGACTTAGTAGTTTTCTTTATTTGAATTTTTCAACTAACAATGTAATGCAGTTGGAACGTTTGAGAGGTATGTTTAACTAATTACAATTAATAAAAAGATTAATTTTTATAACAGCGTGTAACAACTGCCTTAAATATTACTGTTTCTTCAGTAACAGAGTAACAGAGCATTCTATAAAGTTACCGATCAAAGTTTCCCGACTTTCAATTGAAACAACATTGATGCTTTTGCCAAAGTTGCTATTCGATACACAATTTATAGAATGTATAAAATAATAAGTTACAAATTTTGTAAAAACTTAATTTAATAATTTTAATTAACTTAGATGAACATGTAATAGTTCAATTATTGAGACAAAACTTTTTAAAGGATCTGAAACATCATTAAAACATAGGATTTAAGTACCGAAGAGATAATCTTAGACGAGCTTTAATGGAATCACCAAACATTGTAATCAGACACATTCGATTCTTAAAAGAGTATTTAAGTAAAGTAAAAGTAAATCAAAAATTTACAAAGTTGTTTACTTAGATAAAACCTAGATTTTTCAGAATGGTACAGTGGATCGTTCTTACCAGGATGACGATCTAAAAAATGTAAAAATTACTAAATCCGATGGCAATAGATTACTTAGAAAACTCTTATTGTGCTTTTTATTAAAATTTGTTAAAAGCTTCATGCCAATTAATAAATCAAGCGATTTTTTTAAATTGGTTTGAGAATAAGTAACTAAAAAATTTAAGTAAACTTTCTGCAGTTATAAGGAACAATGCACAGTAAGAAACAGAAGCAAGGTGCAAACATTGTTCTTTTTTTATGTATGTTCAACGTTCACATACAAATATACATGTATTTTAAAATAGATTTACTTTAATTAAAAAATTAAATTTTAAATGTGAACTTGGTGGTTGTAGATTATACTTGTATTCGTTAATAATTATATTACATAGTGCATCACTAGTGGTTCTTTATTTTATCATTTCACTAGAACCACAGTTTTTTGTCTATTAACTTTTAATTTTTTATTTTGGTTTGACAAATTTAAATTTTTTTGATTTTGGAAAGTTGATGTTTTTGGTAATATAGACGCATGCAACTCAATGTTAATTAACTATAAATACTTTTTAAATGTTTAATCACATGTTCTTTTTTTCTACAAGGTGTTTTAAATGTTATATAAATAAATTGATGATTTTTTAAATTTAAATATGTTTGTTTACTAAAACATTTACTTTAAAGAAATTCGATAACGCAACCAATATATGGAGAACAATTTAAAATAGGGGTTTAGTTAGCGAATATGTAAGGAGAGACAGGATATACTGTTTTAGGTTCTCCATTAACCAGTAGGAGACAAAAGTGTACATTTACACTCCCAACTTCATTACGTATGTATCTCTTGTTCCGCGTTAGTGTATGCAAAACCATATGTTTTGTTTAAGTTAACTGAATTGAAAATTTCCCAAATTAAGTATATTTATTTCTAAAAGACCACATTTAAAACAGATTTACGTTATGAGGTTAACAATCAGGCCACTAATCTGTACTTAAACATCCCACGGACGGACAAGCTGCTAAGCTAACAAACTTGACTCTTAATCTACCCTCTGTTTCAGCTGCTGTTATCGAACCTATGCGGTGTTATGCAAACTTACAACAAACAATCGAGATTAATTTTCGATTAGTTGTTTAGGCTTTTAGGACTGCTATTAATAATCCTGTTCATTTGTATTCCGGCGTTACAAGTTCAATACATTCTTTGCAAAACTAAGGGTTTTTGTTTTTTTATTCTAACCAAATGATTAAATTAAAAACTTTAAATACAGTTTTTAAATAGAATTAAAAATTGAAAAAATTAATTTAAAATACCATAATATATATGTATATATCGTACTACATTAATTTCTGTCTTTAAATTAATTTAATGTAAAACATTTTACTGTAAATTCCCATATTGAAATAATCACAATTACCTTTAGTATTTTAATTAAAATGGGTTGAGAAATTTGTACTTCTCAATTTTATTTCATTGAAGTACACTTTTGTATTGTAGTTTTTACCACAACCATTATTTTAAAATTGTTGTATGCATAGGTAATGCTATCAAAAGACATTTTTATACAATGATGTTTACAAAACAGAAACATTATATATTAAATAACAAAACCGAAAAACTGAAACCCGAAAAATGAGTATATTTTCCCTCGGGATACATCTTTTATTTCCCTTGGGTAAGAATATAAAAGCTTCGTTAATTACTTGCAATAATTAAATCTAGAAAGTCCGTTCTCTTGTTTCAATCGACTGGTTAGTTTATATACAATAGTATTTATAGATATGGATTGCAAACATGTTTCTAAATAAAAATCTTTGTTTTTTATAATCTATACCACATTATTAATAAACTACGCATTGTTTACCAGCATATATGTAAATTAAGCAAATATTTTACATCTGCTTAAGTTATTAGCAAGGACAATGACACAATTATTCAAATTAGTACCATTGATTTTTAACTAATAAGCATCTGTGTGTAAATATAAAGTTTGAATTAACTATGTAATTAAAGTAGGTGTAGAAACGCCGATGTGAGCAAATTAAATTTAATGATAAAATGCTTTATATTTCCATTAAATGATAGTGTAATATAAAATTTGTGCACTAGGTTAATAGGGTGAACAAGAAATTGGATGTCAAAATATGTATATGATGTCATATGTTAAAATCACAGACAATAAAACATATTTTAAAATCGACCTGCATACTGAAAAATATTATTAATTTGCAATTATAATTTTATGTTAACAATCCTAGCTCATTAAGCAGTTTAATCTAAGTAATCGCTTATAAAGGTAATTAGTAATAACCAAAATTTGAAAATTATGAAACTGTTGTTTTGTGTGCGGTAAAATTTCAAAGGCAAATCGTAAATTTCAGTTGTACATTTCAATTAAAACTTACAATGTAAAATTGTAAATTTGTGTAAATTTTATACAGTGAAACAAAGTGGTAGTCTGGAAATATTATAATTTGTTGAAGTTGAGTTTAAGAAATAAGAATTGTTTAATTGTTCTTTGTTTACTATAATATACGCTATATAATGTTTGTAGTATTTTAAGAATTAATTATATTATGACTAAAAACAAAACTTTTGGTTGTACAAAAATACGTGATCGTCAAAAGTTCTAATAAACAAGATTCGATTACAGTCTATTTAATTACGCACCAAGGTTAGAGTTTACTTTTGATTAGGCTACTAAACCGTTTATTAGGATTTTGAATAAGTAATGTTGAATTGTATAAACCGACACTAAATTACTATTCTTTTTACAATACATATAATACATTAAAGACTATACAATGGTAACTAAATATTAATTACATATAAAAAAAACTCTTTGACTACATATAATAACATTTAATGACAGATACATTTTTTTAAATATTTCACACACGTCCTATTAGGTTTCAGTAAATTATTATTTGGGATCATTCGTAGCTTGATCGATTCATACGTATAGTATGAATGTATTTATTAATAGTTTGCTTCTTGATATAAATAACGAAGAATCATAAAGCTAGAACCTAATGGATTTATGAATAATCATTTATGCTTCTCATTTAATATTTAAAATTTATCACTTAACATGTAAGAGATGGGCAACTTTCATCTATCATTTAACATTTTAGTATTTTTTTTTCACTGCGCATAATCGTCGCATTGAGACTGAAGTATCTTCCTACTATATCGATGTCAACAACACGAAACATAACCCATCTTTTAATAATTTTAGCCCGTTTATGTTCTTTCTTGTGTATAATTTGTATATTAAAACTTACAATGGATTAACAATTAATATCTTTAAACTTAAAAGTTAGGTTAGAAACATATACGTCAAATTTAGGTTAGATTCTTAATTCTTAAATGCGCTCAGTATGTATCGTACTTATAAAATGATATTTTTACATGCTAAATGTTAAATGATAAGTGTTAAATGTTAAATGTTGAGCATAAATCGACCATAATATAGTTATTTACGAACCAAGTTCGGGAAGAAGTTTTTCCTACATGAGCGCATTTAAAGCACGAGCGAACGAAGTGAGGGAGTGCTTTAATAGCGCGAATGCTAGAATGATTTTCCCGCAAGAGGTTTGTACATAATTTTTTGTAACGAGCAAATATTTCCTTTGATAAGCAGAAGCAATCATTTTATATTAATGTCAAATTTTGATATAGTCACCTTGATGAAAAGTGTAGAGTGCTATGAATTGACATTTTATGTCTAAAGTGTTTGTGCTGATTATATTTTGTATACTTTGTATTGCTTTTTTAAGTTTACTTCTTGTTTTTATTAATAAAAAACACTGGGAAAACGGTTTTTAACAATTACAAATTATAATTGCATTATAATATTATTGTTTAAATGTCTGTAAATGCCAGTGTTTTTTGTAATTTTTCCCGCACTCGTGCGGGAATAACAATTTCCTGATTGGCTACACACGTATGTAAAACTTCACTTCCCAGGCGGCGAGTACTAAAAATTAATTACATGTTTAAGTCAGTGCTGTTGTATGTTCGTAATAACATATGTGTTTTCACGCACACAAAGCTTTTAGTACACCTGGCGTAATTTGTAAAGAGTCTGTGGGCGGAGTTTTTCTGTGCGGCCTTCTAAGAACATTGGCGTACCAATATGCCAATTATTGTATTACGACAAAAAACAGTGGCGTACATTTAAGTATACAGTTTAGTTCAAAATCATGTTTTAATTGTAATTGCTTTGTAAAAAACTACTAGCCAACCTTTAGTTTTCGATACGTGCGTTGAATTCTCAATACAATATCTGCTTGTAAGGCCTCCAACAGAAGTTATATAATATACATTTTCCAGTGAAACATATGTACAACAGGTTACAGATGAGAAATGTTATAATTGGGAAATATTTTAATGCCGTAGAAATTTACTCAACCAGAACTCGATTAATTAGGGTCCTCTTTGAGATCGAGATCAAAAAATACTGTACGTGAGAGTTTAGTGAAGGCAGAAAAGTACTTTTACCTTTATTGCATATCAAATTAAGTATAATGAAGCAATTTATAAAAGCACTGAATAAGCATTCATCTTTTTTTCAGTATATTCGCAGTAAACTTCCCTGTTTATTTAACTTCAAAAAAATATTTTCATTAGTCCTCAATTTCGAAAATTGGTTTTGGCAATTCAGATTGAAAATACCATGACTGCTGTTGAAAGGGAAGTTCGGGTTACTTTTCAAAGTGTAATGTACGACTTTTTGAATAATCATAAATTACAAGATTATGAAAAAAATGTTATACTAAGTTCGTAAAGTTTAACAAGTTTAGGATGTAATATGAACATCAAAAATGAGTTTTTGCAAGTCAGTCTCAATTTTTCTTTGGCAATTTTGGCTTAATGAGTGAAAAACAAAGAAAGAAGTTCCATCAGGGCATAAAAGAAATAGAAAAAAGGTACCAAGAAAGCTAGAATACAAACGTGAGGGTCGACTACCGTTGATGTTTAAAAAGGAACAATTCTTTCGTGCATATAACGAAAACCATTAAACGGTTTTTTCAAACAAAGATAAACATCTGATTAATAAAACGTTTAAATTTCGATTAATGCTGTTAAGAAGTTATGTCTTTTTTTTAATATAAAAGTGTTGTGGTCGACGCCATTCTGTGGTTAATGAGCTCACGTATAAGTTTTAGCAAATTGGTGCTATAGAGATCGTAGCATGTTAGTAGTTGGATTTACTTACTTAATTGCAGAAATTATCACCAGAGAAAACCAGTGTAAGGCCGTTTCATCCTTTTAGAGATTATCAGCACTGGGAAAAACGTGGTTTTTTAAAAAACTTTTTTTATAAAGTATTTATTTTCTACTTTTTAGTTTTATGATAATTTATTTTAATAAAGCTTTAAACAAGCTTTAAACAAACAGTTTAAAAACTTGCCCGACTTACATAGCTCACACAACTGTCGTAGATCAGAAATCTTCAAGTTATGGCAAGAGTTCTATATTTTTTTATGCTTGAATATTGTATTGTCATCAATAATGCACATGTCCAAAAAATTCTGGTTTAATTAGTGCACTAGAAGTGGTGAAAAAATCGATTACAAAATTTGAAATTTTGCGGTCAAACAATCAAACAAACAAGAAAGCAAGCTAAGAAAAACGTGGTAAAAATATGCTAAAATTCCACTTTTCTTCCGTTGTATGTATGTAATGTAATAAGTGGATTGGTCAAGGTGGTTTTTTTTCTTGACCTCTTTAGTTACTCTGACACAGCGGTCCCAAACTTTGTACTATGGCGCCCCCTTTATGAAACGAATGAATGGTCGCGGATTCTCTCCCGATTATACAGAAACATATCTTTTACTTGACTATAGTAAAACTTATTTATTTAAAGATATTACGTTTGAACACTGATCTTATTCTAAATCTAAGTTAATGCAAACGGTATTGCTGAATTTCTTTAACAAGGTTGGGAATTCTATTATCTTTGAAAGTGCGCAACGTAGGTCACTAGCAACATTAAGTCGGTTCCGTTGTTTTGTTTTAGTTTCGATTAAAACAGAAAATCCTTTTTTATACATGTAGGTCGTCGAGAATGGTATATCAAATTATGTCATTTTTGCGATTGAAAAATATATGAGGAAATATTTTATTCAAATTTTCAAAACCATTTTTGGTCACTGAATCGTGTTTTAAGTCGATTGCTTGTTCTTGCAAAGGTTCTGGAAGGATGTGTATATCAAAATAGAACTTTGAGCAACTTTATGTCTGTCATTGTTATGTAAATTAGGAAAATATTGTTGAAATTCATGAAAGAGACTTTTTAGATGATATATAATATCTGTTGTAATCTTTTCCTTTTTAATAATATTACTATTCTCCATTAATGCAGTCATTTTTGAAAATGAAACACATTTGGCAGATAACGTTTCCATAAAAGCGATTTTTGTAAAAAGGCTTGGATATCATTATGATGGATTTATTATATTTGTCAAAATATTGTCTTGTAACTTCAACTTGAGCATGTTTCATCTCTCAAAGACATCGGTTAAATAAGCTAATTTTTATTTGGAAATTCTCATTACCAAACGCTTCCAATAAATTTTCTTTTGTTTGTTGTCTGAGAAATGAGTACTTCCATCCTCAACTCAAACAGTTTAGAAAACATATTTCCCATGGATAGCCATCGTACTCTTTAGGGGTATGGGAATTAAAGATTTTTTGTGTTATGACTCTAATTTAAAACAAAGAGTATTAAATTTTTATTAAATTAACAACCTTAATAGCTACATTTAACACTATTTGGAAGCGTTTCAGCAGCCAGATGTGTCACGCAATGTATTTCTGTTCTATTGGGATTTTTTTTTTATCAATGTAGCAAATCCAGAACGCAAAACTTCAGTCTTTTTGTGGCGTTTCGTGTTCACACTCAATTGCAACATAATTTTAATTTTGACAACCCAACTATATTAGATTTTGAAACTAATTTTAACAAAAAACTTGTTGCAGAAATGATCTTTATTAATGTATATAAAAACAACGTCAATTTTAAGACGGACACTCAAAACCTCAGTACACTATACAATAATTTAATTAAGGAAATAAAAAAATAAAAAACTAACATGTACAAACTATCTAACTTATTTATTTTATGTTCTAGTCTTAACCTACGGTAGTAACTATCTTCTTATTAATTAACTAACTTAAATATAACTAAAATCTAGGGGTTGCTCCGCTTATAACTTCTGTAAAAATGTATAATTAGTTTGGTTATTTTATAATTGTTTAATTCTAGTATTATTTACCGTTACCAACAAAAAATCTTTTCTTATCAACAACCTTTGACCTTGTTCTATACATCATTACCAAAAATTGAAATTGTCGTACATGTTCAAGTCAAGGTTCACAATTGACACGGAAAAATTTTGTGTTTCTAATTAATTGTTTTATTCAACCTAACTTTTTTTTTTTTGACTCAGTGGTAAGTAACTTTTTTTTAACTTTGTTAAGTGGGCTTTATTTTATAATTATTTTTCATTGGTTAGTTATTAAAATGAAAAGAAAAAAATGTTTTATTGAATTTCATAAGTTTATATTATAAATAAAGTGTCAGTTCGTTCAAAATGTATTCTAAATTTCTAAAGTTTGATTAGATGTTTGTTAGTTATGTAATTATAAATTTATTGTTTTTATGTTGATAAAGTAATTAAAAAATCTTTCCTTTTGAAGCAATAAAGTGAGAGAGGGCCTGATGAAGTTATTCCAATCTATAACACGAAACGTCGCAAAAAAACTCAAATAGTTGCTTCTGGTCTAACTCCTCCTAAAAAGAAAGGATCATTAATTTGATCAAATTAAAAACCATAAACATTACCAGGAGTGAAGTAAACCGTTCTATTAATAATGACATTTTAAAACTATTTGTTTTCTCTGAAGGAATTTAAATATAGTGTATATTAAACACATACAAATGCATCAAAAATGTGAAACACGTTTTTTACTTCTAACGTTTTATTTTAAGATAAATTCTTAATCCTAAATAATAAATGTGTTAAAGTGTAATGTGCTTTAAGCAACTTTATGTAGAGAAATAAAACATCAAAACAACATGTAAACATATGTGCATTAAGTGTATAATTCAGTAAAAACATTTGAAACGTTTAAAATGATAGATAAGATGTTTACGGAAACAACCTCTCTGTTTTCTAAGACTTGAAAATTACAGTTAGCTACAAATAGTATACCAGAAATTTACGTTCCTCATTTTCTCATTTAAGTAAAAGACTACAAAATCTTAGGGTTTTTATGAACTTTGACATTGTATCCACCTTTGGCATGTCAATCAATCAGTGTGAGTGAGTAGGTAGGAACTTCCTTCAACATAGAAAGCTACAATACGTGTATAAAAATAAAGATTATAAAAATTCGTTTTAACTTAACGCGTCTAAAAATTTCTACTTATGATTATATATTTGTTATGTTACTGTTTTTTAAAAGCAATATAAAGCTTCATAAATAATACATTGTCTTTTTTATTTGATTTTACTTTTTCATTTATTAAA